>QNGE01002246.1:0-121402 GCA_008508345.1 Paragonimus westermani
TCTCAGTAGCCGCAGGAATTGATAGGGATATCGACCGTCATGTGTGCATTCAGCTAGAAATTGTCAGTTTACTCAAGCACTTTAGCCTTAGTCTCTTTGCATTTGCTCAAGTGATCTGACAAATACCGGTTCACCAGATGTGGAACTATTTACAAGCACATATTATAGATCCTGTATGTTATATTCCAGAATTAAAATCTTCGAGTTTGGCCAGTTGTTTCGAAAGCTGGCTAAGGTCTTCAGATTTACTCAACTAACATCAAATTACAGCATATCGAGGACCTTGCGTCTTCATGTGATAATTCAAGAAACATTCCAAATTGTTTCAGAATAAACTTCAGTCAAAACTGTTGAGAGTCACCAGATTTTGCTAAAAAAAATAAACGAACAAACCTCGGCAATAACTAAATACTATCTAACATTTTACATGCTTAACAGACTCCTGTGTTCCCAACAATCGGAATGAATTTATTTTAGTCAAATACTCACCTCCAAGTTCCAAAAGAATGAGAAAATAAACTTGAACATTGGATATCAGTGTGCTCAATCCCGCACAGACGAGGCACAAGAAGAACATGAAACACAACACTCGCCCTGCGAGACCCAATTTGGAAAACAATACGGGCATCCTGTAATGATCAGATAAAGGTGGGTTTTCAATGAGTGGACATAAAGTCGTAGGTGATGTGTGTGTATCAGACAATACAAGGTCGTATCGTCTTGTCTGTTGAACCCAAACAGGGCAAAGCAACGTTGACAAAAAATTTTTTTGAATGTTGTCCATCAACATTTTTTTTCGCTATTACGTAAGGTTCACTTATTCATTTATGATGTTCAGCACCGTCATAACTCTGGTCTGGCCATTACATAACCTTGTCTGGATTTAAGGGCTTTTGCTGACCGTCTGTCATCCACGGATGCACCTGGACACATGATGGTTACTTGAAACGCAGTTTTTAATGATACCGTAACTTACAAATAAACATCATTTGAATGTTATTGATGGCTAAATCAAATGTTGTAACATATGTAATTGATTACTTGATTTTCTGTTCAACCATGCTTGAGAAGGATTTCCTATGATAATTCACAAAAATTTCTTTCATTCGGCTGAGTAAAACAGGTTGCCACAGAACTTGGTCTAAACACACTGATCTATAAACTAGATTAAACTGCCCCAAAATTGAATCAGACCAACTGGAGACATGGGCGATTCATTGCGTTACATTGTTTGCTAGGTGTAGTCCAAACATAGCACGGACATCAATCAGGTTAGTTTTCATCTCACCTTTGGATAAGTACACCCAATTCTAGATCTCGACCATCTAGGCCAGACAAAGCTCTTAGTAGGTAGGACATATCTAATCATCACAGCTAACTTTCAGAGGATGAGAGAAAATACCTAACAGTAATATTTAAAATGAAGTAATGCCAGACTCTGCCAATGGGCTCTTTTTATTAATAGCCTGTCGTAAGTCAGTCACAATGGCAATCTTGTTGTTTGGCGAACGTTTGTTCTTGAGGAGATTTTCTTTTCTGGGACATCTAAGTCTTAAGTCCAACACTTTAGAGTACTCATAATGTTTTGCGCTTACCAAGAATGAACAAGATTATCAACAAGTAGTAGTCGTGAATAACTAGCGCGGAAAAAACTGCCAGTCTCCATCCATGCTTCTGGACAGACAGTCATCAACTAACAGACTGAAAGTCTCTAGGCGACTTTCGGGTAATCCCCAACTTTAACTAACCCCTGTAGTTTACACTCCGTGGTAGACCAGGGGAGCTAAAACGTCCGTACTTTTTTTAGAATTTACATTCTCTTCTCTGAACTACCTTTTAAAAGTCCATCAAATTTCTTCCCTCTCACAGACAGATCATATCACGATGCATTCGATCTATTACTGAATTTTTTAACGTTGAAACATTGAGTTCTGTTCAACCATTTCATCAGAGCACAAAGGAGATATATATTGCGGTGCGTTAACATTTCGTTTACTCTCATCACTCAAACGTAAAACACGCCAGGTATACACATCCTACAAATAGGGACAAACAGAGACTAGACACACCTACAAACACACCAAGTATTATGTAATCACGACCGTGTCAATCCACTAGGTTGCTTCAATCACTTTTGTGCACACAATGTCGGCTGGTAAGTTCGGATGAGTATCGTTTCGCTGAAAGCCAATAACTTTGGGTTCCGATCGCACATAAGTATCCTGAGTGAGTTTAATGAGTCAACTTAGTGATCTCTTGTCATGGGATGTTTAGCACTTGATGAAGTTAGATTTCAAGCAGTCAGTTCAACAATTCGAGGGTGGCTCGTCACCAGTTGTTTCAACCATTTCAAGCCGTGTTTGACCACTCGCTGGGATGGTTTTTTGTCTATTCGGCCTACGTTAACGTCACTGTAACTGCTTGTGAACTGATACACAACGTGGGAGACAGAAGAGTATGACAAATAACCATCGGGATTGCGGAGAACTGGTCCTCTGATGGTTTGAACTAAACGCAACTATGCAGCCGCATACGTTCTAGTCAGAGCAGATTTTAAATTGTGCATCATGCTTTCTGCTAGGTGGTCATCTTTGAGTGGCAAGACTAGGAAAACATCCTTCTTTTGAACCATGAGTATGGACTCTGTGCTCTTCTTCACCGTACTGTGTGTCTCGATTAGTCTTTCGAGGTATCCATTTGCTAGTAAACTTTGTCTTGGTATCTCAAGCTCTGTCTGCAGTTTTTCAAGGATAAAAATGTGCCTGGCTCTATGAAATAGTGTTCTGACCAAACCCCACTTGTACGCAATAGGAGTGAAGCCGGAAAACTGAAGATATTGGCCACACCAAGTTGCTTTGCCACGAACAGTGCGCTGCAGCATATCATCCGCATGTGTGGTAATAAATACATCCAAGAAAGATAAACTGTTGTTCACTTCGGTTTTGTGAGATGAAGACAGGTTAGGGTGAATATTAGTGAGGAATTTGCAAAACAAGTCGAAATGAGCAGTACCGGTGAAAACTGAAATGTCATCAACGCATCGTTTGTACACTAACGATCTGGCTATACAGTGTGGGACTTGCCACTCAACCGTTCCTAAAATGTCCGCTAATGTTGGGCCTAACGGATTAACCATAGGAATACCACCCACTTGCTTGCAAGCAAGCCAAAATCGAAACCAATTTTTTCTGTGTACGATAAGATAACATCTTTGAGGCATTCACGTGGAACACCTATATCATAGTTTTGACTGGAGATCAAATCGTATTAAAAACGAACTGTTTCAAGAAGAGCAACAATAAGAAGGTGAATATCATCCACAGAATACGTGACTTCAGTACACACCGAAGTGTTTCCTGAGATTTCACCTAATTCAAAGGAGTGCTTCAAACAATGTGCGGATGGGATCCAAAATGTCTACTACCCAATGAACAACTTTATGGTGAGCAGAAGTGTTCATGTACAAGATCGTACGTAAGGACGTAACATCCTTGTGTACTTTTGGAGTACCTCTCAATCGAGATGTTTCCCGGCTAACGGGTTTCCACTATCTATAGTGAGCTTCAGATATGTGTCCATGTAACAGGAGTATTTTTTACCTCCCATTACGAACTTATTTTATCATATACTATTGCATTTTACAGTGTTCCAAATAACACACGTACCAACTTTGAACAACCAAAGATTATTGTGTTTTTTGCAGAATCGCTGTGCGGTAATCATGGCGTACCGTTAGAGGAGGTCTAGGGCTACTTATGAGACATAATTTGATTTCGTTTGACACGTGAGCCAACCTGCCTCTTTAAATACCTACTGCAGGTTGTATTAATCACTTATCATCTCATGTGCTCTGCCCTATGGTCTCGTTCTTTCGACAGTATAACCAGATGGCCTTCTAATCTGTTGTCTCTTTGTACACCCGAATGCAAAAAATCACCATGTCGGCTTACTCGGCTAGATTACAAGCCTTTTTTCGTTGGAACGAAAATAGACACAAACAGAATTTTATTGCCTGTCCTCTCCATTCAGATTATTTGCAATTAGTCTCGTTGTATTTCAACTTCTTTTTATGCAGAAACCGTTCGTCATTCTTGAAAGGCAGTTTATAATAATGCATTCACACTGAAAGTTCATTTTGCATTATCCAGTTGAATGAGGTTGTCTCTTGATTCAACCTGATATGGATGGACTGCACTGACGCATTTCAATAGGGTTAAGGGAAGAAATGGAACGCAGAAATTCATTTCATGCACCATAAGCGACCACCAATATGTGACTAGGGTGTGTTTACAATACAACATTATTAATGAGGCTGCATACAGTCCACTCTAACAGAGGGTTGTGAATGTTGTAGTCAAATGGGTTGAACTTCACATCCAAATCTTTTAATGTTTCGTCTGTGGTCTGGGATGGCGCTCTCCCTAACACAATTCTTTTGTTAGAATCAAGGTTATTGTGATTTTTTACAAATGGTTCACTTCTAAATGTTGAATGACAGCAAATTCCTAATTCTCTGCTATAGACGCGAAGTAGATGTTAAGAAATCTAAAACCACTCAAGATACAGAAATTAGGAATGTTGAGGCACCAGAAAATACTTGTCAAACGTGTCAACCGAATACTGTGGCATGTTGTAAAACGTACTTTTAACAAACTGAAGGCCACTCACCAGATAAAAGTGAGCCCGGTACTTCCGGGGCCAGTTGACTGGATAATGCGTAAAATGGCTGATTTTGTGTATGTCGGAGATGCTTGAATCAACGTTGCAAATACCGTTGAATAAATTGTGAGCGCACAGACTAGGCTGAGTTTTTTATTGGGGGGGAAGCAACAGCAAATTGTTGTTTGAATTGCTTACAGTCTAGTAACGAGTAGAAATTTAAAACTGGTCGACAATACAGTTGAAGCAACAGAAAACACTTTCACCTAGTCTAACGAAAACTTCGTTTTAATGATAATTCATCATAAGGGTGGTCTTCACTTCAGACGTACTGTGGGCTTAATTGTGTTCTTCACGCATCGTATACTATATATGTGTACTAAACTACTATTCGCATTGCTGTTGGAAAAGAACAAAATCAACCAATGGTGGGTCAGGCCAAACATGACAGAAAGCGACCAACCAGAATGCAGACCAGTAGGTCAACCCACTCTGCTATATAAGAGCAGGCATCGATCCAACTTCACCAAACGCCACATTCAAAATTATACGCTGAAACACTCACGCACTGATGATGTCACCTCGCTTGGTGATGAAACGTTTGCAACCTAAATGCCAAGCTCGGCGAACATATCAATACCAAAACCATCAACCCGAGCCACGAACAACACCACCACTGTTCCCAACCATTGGAAAAGAACAGTAAACACGAAATATCCGTTTAAATATTCAAATAAGAAAACACAATGACAGACAAGTTAAAAAAATGCACTAATTCGCAGAACAGTGCACATGCACTACACACAGGCGGATAAGCGATAGTCGCTGGTTTGTCTTCTGTAGAACGACTTTCTTAGTTCGTTACGACAGTGTCAGTGAATCCATCCCATAATGACGTTGCACAAAATAGAAACAAATGAATGAATCCAATTAAATTTACAGTTTAGTGAATACCACCAAATTTGTCCTGAAACAGTCTCGATCAGCCTCCAAGGTGGTTTCAAGGTGAATGCAGATTCCCGTTAGGCATTCTTAATCACCACATTCGGGCTCACCTAGGCAACAAAACGTGTGATAGATGACTACAGTGAGTCGTAAATGTATTAGTAGTTATCAGAGAGAATTATGCATGAATCCATTATAGGCGATCTCGTTACTGTCCATACCCATAATTCCTACTGTCATATGCGGGTCTCTGATGTATACAACCCCTCTAAGAGCTGTGTTTCGTGCATTGTATGTCACACGTATCACAACAGCACTGCCTAGTGGAAAATGAAACACCGAATCCGGACTCGAGACAAACAAACTCTACTTGCAAGCTCACAATGCACGAATACATGAGGAAAGACTGATAGGGTAGTGTAATCGCAACTACCTATCTTTCTCCAACATACACAGATTTAGTCTGGACGATCTGTATAATAGTGAAATATTGTTCAAAAACATCAGAGTCTTCATGCATTGGAGCAAATTTAAATGAGCGAGTCACACAATGTGCACATTTCGAGTGATATACAGTTCGAGGACGAGAGTTGGGAGGTCTCAAATCACGATCAGCTTAATCGGATGAACCTTTCTGTTCCCCTGGTTAGAATCTGCTAACTGAGCCGCTTAACGACATCGGCATGATGTTTGATGAAATCGTGGTTAAGCTTGGGACATATCTAGATGGGAAAACGTCAGTTGACGATCAAGTGACTAGGAAATATTTGCATCCGGCGGTACCAACAACCGGTTTGACGTAAAGTATTTTTTGCTGTTGTTTGCCCTCAGCTTCGCTGATGATCTACTGTGTGTTACACTTGCTGTTGACCATAACTACCCTGCTTGGCTAATTGATTATTTTTTTGAAAGGCTGTACAAGATCTTCCAAAACGTCAGCATGTTTGCAGACAGAAAAGTGTTTTGTTTTTTGCGTTCTGAAAAGCGCCTCGTCAAATTCAACTCATTTTCGACCTCAACTTCTGTTCGAGTTTTGACCTGACAGTGTACGGTCTTCTCAGATTTACAAACATGGATACACTGTTTTACTGATGATCCACATGACATGAGACGTCGTTCTAATGTTTGTGTTTCACAAACCAGTTATCACACAAATGTTTGGGCAGGCTACTGAACGCACGCATTCACAAAAATTACAGGGCACGTGAATGAGTACCAGATTAGATTATACCTCACGAGTCCGAAGACTGACTGTCGGTGTAGCGTTAAAATGATATTCGTTTAGCGTCTACGGGGTGGCAGCAGAACAGTCGACTGTAAGTACTTAACGGGCACCGAACGTAGTTGCTATCCTATTCGGAGCCCTGAAAACCTACGGAATTCGGATGTAAACACACTTTGTATTTATCAGTAGTATCATAGATTTAAGTAAATTCCAATGGAACCTCTTCTGGAGCTTGGCGGAATACGAACCGACGGAAGGAACAAAAAATAGCTAATCTTTATGCAATCAAGTTCCTCCCTTTCCACATTATTTTCATATACTGCACATTAAATGGTAAAAAGTTGCGCTCAAAAATGCGCAATCCCTGTTTACACACTTCGTTTAAGATTACGAAATCGTAATCAGTCCCGGTTTAAAGGGAAAATATTACTGACTTTATCAGCCGATAATCGGTCTATAGTGTCCAACGATCAGTCGATAGTTAATAAACAAGCTCATCAGTCGATCTGTCGGACAGCAATGCATGATCAATTGTTTTAAACACTTTATATTCATGTCTATCAGTCTAACGATAACCGTTTGCATTGATCATTTTATCGACCGCACCGATCGTCGTAATTAATGCTTCCTAAGTCATTTCTATCCACAGTAAGTGGATTGTGCTCTACCAGTTTTGGGTTAACGTTGCAATAATTCTTTTCACCGTTTTGCCTTAACAGTAAGCACAACAGCAAAAGGTAGAATATAACGTGCTCTCTGACGTGGTTAACTTATTTTATGTACATTCAGTGTGTAAAAACAAACGTGTGGCAAATTAGTACGCTAGTGGTTGATGGCTGCCGAGCAGAATTTCCCTAGTAGTAACTGACCAGGTGAGGCCAGATGCAAAATGTCAATATACTGAACTCCAGTCAGCTGGTTTCGTAATTTCTAATTTGGATATTTTATTCTTAAGATGAGTTGCGAGCGTTGTCAAAGGTCGCTGTCATTTTTTCATATGAATTATCAAGATTGTGTTAATTTCTTATCCAGGAAGAGAGTTTTCATGATGTTTTAGTAATGTGAGGTCGTGTGTATGAAACTTTTATCTAACTGACCACTGTGCTGCACATCCGTTAGGTTCAAATAAGTTTGTTCACTTACAGTGCTCACTTCAACGTCAGTGCTCCTTAATCCGGCTCAGGTGCACCGTTATCAGAGTCTTCATTCAGTGCTCGTCCATTCACTTAACCGTAGTGTTCACCCGTGCCGAGATGGCAGACAATGTTAGACTGGACTTAACGCTACAGAAGGGCCTGCTTTTCTATGGCCAAATAGCAAGCCGTTTCATTGTAATACGGTACTGCTATCCCGACAGTCGTGATTCAAACTGTATGCACCAAACGGTTCAGTTCCATGAACTGATATCCCACGATTAAGGAGAAAAGTGACAACTGTGTACAGCGCACGCGGCAGAACCAAAATATGCAGTTTTCATCACATCAAACTATTTCAGAAAGATCTTTTCAATGTACTTCATCTCTGACGGCACAGACATCTCCATAACGAATTAGGAGGGCAGATATATGAAGGTATGACACAGAAGACTGTTATAAGAAGCTTTTCCTGATAAGAGACAAAAACAGAATTCAGTTGAATAACGCTCGATACCTGTATTTACGGCCCATGTATTGAGTAGCACTGTTGAGTAGGTGACAAAGTCTAAAACAGGATATTTGATGCTGGAAACCAAACAGGCCCAATCGTTCAGTTTTTAAGGATCCAGTCTAACTGACTGGGTCATGTATTGGGAATGTCGACTGAGCGTCTATCACATTGTGCTTCCCTGATAACGCTGATGCCAATTGGCCTAAGATGTGGGTGACTTAACACATAGGACTGACAGTTATTACCAGTTGCTTACTTGCATCAGATCGTGTCTGTCTCTCGCAATAACAGTCTCTTGACTCACGCATTTTGTGACCATACATTACAGAGATGAGTAGCAGCTGACCGGATTCATCCCAGTAAACTGAAGCAACAACGCACGGTACCACAGCCTGCAAATGCCGCCTATCTTTTGTGATCAACAGGACAGCACATACCCATAACAAAAAAGACTTGTTGAACAATATTTGCATCTTGACATTGGGGTCTCATGAATTAGATTCTACCCCTCCCAGGTCTCAACTGTTGCTAAACAAGATTTGCTTTAGATCTGATCTTCTCGTGATTCTATTGCAGTCAGGTATGTGTCAGTCCTCAGTGTGCTCAGGTTAACAATGTTGATAATAAAAATGATGATATGTTCCCAGCTGAGTGATTTCTTTCTTTTGTCATACTCAACCATTGTTCACGCGGTGAGCGATCACTAAAATGCAACAACTTGTTTGTCTAATCAACATACGGCCAGTCAAAGTCATTTCCATCTTCTAAGTGTTGTTCGTGTGTTCAGTTTGTGCCGATTTGTTTGACATAAAAGGCTATGATAAAAGATTTTAGCTTGACATTGTTTTGGTGCTCGCACGGTAACATAACAAGGCCAGCAATAATACTAACAATCAAAACATTTATGTTCACTTCACCTTACAGCATTATTCATCGTGGGAAGCAACACCCCGTAACGTACAGCGCCTTTGTCTCGTGTGAAGTAGCTGGCCAAAGTTGTTAGTATGCCGTATCCGGCTGCAGTGTCAAAAGCATTCTGACTGGCTGCTGCAATCCAAAGACCGGGTTTTGAAAAGCTGGCTGAATTTTAAATCCGAAGTAAAGGTACAGTGTGAGTCAAGCCTACCAAAAAATGTTTCATAGTTGTACACACACTCAGCGAGCGCCTGAGTCAAAAGGTGTATAGTTGATTTTATGTCAATCGTCATATCACAAATAACGCTTGAATTAAAATAGTTACAGAATAGGGTATTTTTCGAATTTAAAAACAAGCGATATAAGGAAATTTTGTACACAGATATGCATCAGCGGTACCCTGTGTTTACGAGCTGCCGTTAGTTTACCCATTCCTAACCTACTGCCTAGTATCAGTCGATGCTTTGTTAAACCACCTCAAGCTAGTCATGACTGCGCTCACGTGATAAAATAATAGGGCTCTGAAGGTCACCCTGATCTGCTTTATCCTGTCACTCTAAATTTCCAGATTCACTCTGCCAGCACATTTGTCCAAAAGACGCTTAGCACTGCGTGTAAATTTCCACCTTTGGCGTACCTTTTAGGTACATAGACAAACAATCACATTTGCCGGTATCCTTATACATCTTACCCTCAAGTCAATTCTTTTTACAAAGTTTGATTAGTAGCTTTGACCTGTAACAGACAAATGAGTTTGTGGCCGCCAGATAACGCTCATCCTAGTTTATGAGTAGACGATCACAATTTCCGAGGGATCATGGGAGGTCAGCTGGGTATGAAACATCTAAGCTATTAGCATGCTTCGGCAGAAAATGCATTAGCGAGATGGCAATGTGAGGAGATGTCTACCGGAAAGGAGCTCTGAACCACTTAATAAGTCCAAAGTTGTTCAGTGCCTGTATGTGATTTGTCAACAATCGTTGGTATGAATTAACTTTGCACAACGGCATCGATTACCACACTCAAGAGAGTCACCAGTATTCATGGGGGCAATGTAAGTGTGTCTGTGCAATTGGGACACATATATTTGTAACAGGGGTGTTGATAGTGACGGCCGAATTAAGATCGGGAAGCCGGTAGGAATGTTCCGCTGCAGTTTCCTAACACAAATGGGAAAGAAACCTCCAACTCAATATGGAAGTGATGTAAAGGAATATGGAGGGTGCTTAAGAATAGTTGATCACTTTAAGATTAGCCATCTGAGCAGCAATACACTTAGTTGTAAAGCGGAAGCACGCAAACTTAGTTCTTTAAAATAATCCATAAGATCTGTGAATGATGTGAGATCTAAACAGACGCACAACAATAATGGTTAACAGCCCATGCAGTTGTGATGGTTTGTGACATTTACCACCTTGTTTTGTCTCCTCATACTCTTTTTTGTGCTGTATGGTGCACACGTTATAGAAAAGATTCAACAGCATTTGTCCAGTTATTCGACGTTTTTCACATTGGGAACATGGAGGACTGTTCGGTTTTAGCAAATCTGACTAATTATCTTCGTGAACAGATTAACCAAATGTTTGACAGAAAGAATCCATTGCCAGTACAAAGAATACTAAGCGATTGAAAATATTTCTCAAAACTTCATCATGTACACAGTAGAAGGGGGCTACCGACCCCGAAGCAGTCATAAGAGGTGATGAGCCAAACGAGACTTAGTGTGACCAGGTGGAGCGGACAAAGTTCACCAGGTGTGGCTTTGAAGTCGCGGAGGTGATATGACGTATTCTCTTATGGATGCCCAACTTCTGAGATTGATAATTCACGGTGTAATAAGTCCTGTCCATACTATCCTTTCTCAGCAAAAAATTGTCTAAATCAGATTTGAACGGCCAATTTTTCACATCACAAGAGAAAAAGTTGTCCACTATATACAAGCGCAGTGAGAGTGATTTATAACGTGGTAGGTAAGATGTTCGTTGTCTGAATATGCGAGTGGTAGCATGCCACCGAGCCTTGGCTCACGAATGTGTATCATGCAACGTTCTATCTAATATGATCATCATTCGCAAACCCTAGGAAGAAAATCTAAATCACAAGAACGTATAATAAAAACGACTATAGTGATAGAAACACATGTTCATCAGTAACTTATCTTACACAGATACCTACCTGGTTGTACGGTTGTACCCAGCAGCAACTTTTATTGTCGCCTGTTTGTACTACTCATCACTTACCTAACAAGTGTCAATCCACGTTCTATGTGGTATTTTCACTCTCAAGTGTTGTGAGTTACATTGCATGTCTGACGAACATGCCGTTCTGATGGATCTGTCTTGCAACTCAGTTTTATATGGGAATTTCTAGGCATTGATTGTATTATCCTGTCAACCTCATGTGGGATCACTGGCTAACCCAGAACGTGCTCATGTTTACATCCAACATTTCACTAGAACCACTTGTACAATGATTACTGGATAAAAGACAAGAACACACCATCTTCCAGAGTTGGCACTCACAATGGCCCGCGAAGATGGCAAGTCTGTCCATGTCGTATGGATAATGAATGTATGGACTTGATGTAACATACATAAGCACACTTAAGTATTGGCTAGTGGTAATAACAGTTGCTCGTGGTGCAGCCCGCTTAATCAGAGTAGATCGTTCTAGCTTATCCTTCTCTGAACTAAATATGCTTGTTAACATTTCGAGCTCTGTACCTCAAGTTGGAGGTCGTACTGTTTGAAGATAGTTAGTTGTCTTTGGGAAGTCTGATAAATATCTACTCATACTGTTAGAACATTCTGGTACCACAGTTCCGAGTTCCATTGTAGAAAATCAATTCCTGACTACATTTGTTAATAATGAGACAAATTCAACCCTCACATCAACCAAATGCAATATATTCATGTCCTTAAGACATTAACATTTTCAACAGAAATTGTCGATGCTGTGTGATAGCAGTTTCACAAATCTCGATCGATTCGTTTTTACTGCTAATGGTGCGTACTAGGAAGTGTCCACACCATGAGGTAAGTGGTCTATACGATCTCATTGGAAGAGCGAACGGTAGGTGTACACAATGTTACCCATCCTTTGAGGGGATGGTCGCAACAAATCTAATACTCACACGACGATCACATTATTCATCGTTATTTAAAAGGTCACGAGGAGCTTGATTGACGGCTAGCCAAAGGTGTGTCCAGTTCATTTTGCACTGTAGCCTGATAATCGTCATGGATTTCAGAGCAGTTACCGGTACCTCCAGCTCAATTACCGCCGAGAAAAAAGAACGAAGAGATGAGTGAGGACGATTTGTTTACTGCTGTCACCGGTGGATTTTTGAAGCTCACGACCAAGCGGACCATTCAACAATGCGTTTGGAAACTTATAATTATGGTGTAGATATTTCACTGGTTCTAGAATCGTCGTTTTGAACTAAAAATCAGAATTACATTTCCTACTTGGTACTATGCTGTCAGTGGTGTATCACAATGTTTATTAATGTAGTTAGGAAGAGTGATCGTAATCTGCTACTCACACTACTGTTCACTAATCGGGTAACAGTATTGTTGTAAACCCTCGACTAAATACACTGGTTCATCCACGGTACAAAATCTCCTTCTCGTAATAATTAACACGGAAAATCCTGGTCCCGAAAATAAAAAAGCGGTGGTCCCCGTTAATTGCGCCCAGGACAAACCAAATTACGGGTGCATAAAGCAACTTCGTTCCGCCACAACAACGTGTGTGACAAGGGTACATTGTGACCTACCAACGTTCTTGGGTCAGAAAATCGATAGACAGACATCGAAAAAGTAGTTTAGGTTACTATGTGTCTAGCGGAAAAAAGGCCTAACAGGTAAAAAGTAGCGAAGGTTAGTTCCCGACTGTTCACGACATTTCCGCCTATTTTGATTGGATAGAATCGTTTTTTTTAGGAAGGAGGTGGTTTGAGACGGAAAAAATGGATTCCTCTGACAATGATGTATTTTGATATTGAAGTAACCGCGGGGAAAATACAGGAAATATTGATATATAGTCTGGCATAAAGTGGTGTTCTCCATTTATGAACTGGTTATTAGCAACCGTAACGACCTTAAATCGATGTTACGTGTAAGTGGGTTTCTTTTTGTGGCGGTTTATTGTATACCACATCTGTTGACATTCGGAATAAACAATCCTTAAGTCATCCGGGTTCTTGGTCGACAACACTAATACCTTTGTGTTTTTTTTGTTGAAATGTGTTTAAGACCGACACGTAAACAACCCGTAGTTTGTTTTATTGGTGACGTTTCACTCTCGATGAAGAAGATTCTTCAGATTGGATAACCTGTTTACTGACGTAAATTGCTAGAAGTAAGATTACGTCTAGCCTGCCCTAAATACCACAAAATTTGTAACCAGTTCTTTTGGTCTGAAGAAGCTTCTGTATCAGTATTGCAGCGTCAGCAACAAAAAATTTACAGATCATTAGCAAGTTTTTCTGAAATCTTCGCTTTTTGTTTTATTCATGTGGGAAATCTCACATCCTGTTAGTTTCCGGATACTGTTTTGCGTTCTGGTTATTACAATTTAGCCAATAATCAACAGTGAGACATGAACAGAAAAAACACAGAATGATTTTAAAGCTTCACATCGCCGGACAAGAAGCAACGAGCTCTTCTTCAACACGACTGAATATGAGGTTATGCATCTGCGTAATTGTATCTGCACTTAGTGCTTCCCTGGTTGTAACTAAATGTGTCTCATTACTCGCAAACGGAATTTATGGACGACCGTTTCAAACGACAGCTTGTTGCACGATTGTGCATCAGTGGTATAGAAAATGAATTGGATACGGGGTTAACTCTTTGGGTTGTGTGGTTACTTCCAGTGAGACTGTTTTGCGAATAAGACCTTTTCGATGGTGCAACCTAACCTGAGCCAAACGTTCTGGTTTGCGTCCTCATTCGATGAGGAATATTGCCTATACTAGGAAGGTATAACGGACTGTGACACTAGATTGGTTGTGTAAACTGTGGCCGTTCTCGGTGTAATATTGACATGCAAAAGAGACTTGATCTTGCCGTATAAAATTATCTATCAACCACTCCACCCATAAGAAAAATCTTACGTAACCCGAACAGCTATATGATAAAAAGCTCACCAAGACTGCAGTATCAAGTGAGCTATCTGACTTTGAAGGAACACTCCTTCGGTGCCCGGGTTTGTCTGGGTTGAAACAGTTCACCAGAGCATGTTGTAACAGTGTCTCAGTAGACACAATCACAAGTAGATCTGAAGCACACATTCAGAACATCAAGCTGGATCTTCGGGTAGTTTGGTCTTCAGACTCACTAAGTTCGATTGTGGACACACCCGATTCCTCGTCTACTGCTACCCTATTGTTGTTTACATCCGGCTGAAGTGCGCTTTCAGTAGGCATGATAGACTGACTTTCGGTTTATTCTATGCTTAGTCTGCTACACTCTTTATCGTTTGCAACCAAACTCTTACCGAACTTCTGAAACTAATAATATCTGTTAACACTTTGCTTTCTTTCGAAGGCCATCCAGCACAAATTCGAGTGTATGTGAACACTCTCGGCTTCATTTAACGCGTAAATTTCCTATTAATCCTATTCACGCAGTTTGAAACATTTTGCACCACGTTCGAAATCCGAGAGCCTGCCATCTCGATACCCGTTCACCGCTTTCCCCACGGCAATAATTAATTATGCAATAATATGACAGTGTATACTGGGATCACAGAAAACTACGTTTGTTGAGTGTGAACTTACTGAGTGTACCTAAGTCACGCATCAAACAGATGGTCATATGATCTGAATATGCCCACTGGTTTGCGGCGGTGCGTGATATAGTGGAGAATAGATTCTGGACTTAGTGTGTGTCCGTAGGTGTTATCAGTTCAACAGAAGAGTCGGATTTTGCGTTCTAGTGGCCTAGTCTTACGCAAGGTCCGGGCTGGATATATATATATATATCTTAAAGTGGGCAGAGGGCAGAAGATTTTACGTAAATATATGTATTGATATTTAACTTGGTCCTACAAATGCAATAATAAACACTGAATATATTACTGATGAGTAGTCGGGGATGTGGTTTTTATTTCCAAGTTGACCATCACTCACATTTGATCGCAGCCTTCGCATTCAGATAGACTTTCCAGCCAGCCTCTTTCGAAAAGAAACACTAGACTTGAGTTTCGCTCTCATTGGAGCTCGTCAGTAGTGCACATTCTTGTCACGGCCGGCATTTGAACTCCGGCCATTCCAATCATATACATTCCATCATACACTTACGACTTGGTTCACATACGCATATAACAGTGCAGTGGGAACGTGATAAATCGTCCAGTTAATTCAGGCGGTAAGATAGGTAGTGCATTACTGTTATTCAGACAAACAACTGCCGTAGAAAGTGGGGTAAAAGTAATCAAGTCGGATGCAGCCGAATTGTTTACGGCCGATATGGAGTTGTTGGAAATCAAATGTGTTAGCGTATCAAACAGTTGTGAGCTGGAACGAATGATGTAAACGAACGAGTCAGGTTAAATTGAAAGAAAGTTAAATGTGAAATTGGAATTAACAAACGTCTTCTGGTGGATTTGTGACTAACTTCGGAAGCAGTAGATTTGCGTGTCCCTCGACTATTCTTCAAGCTAACACCGACTGACATGCTTTGTTTTTCGTTTACCTTTAACTCTGATGTGATGCTGACGTCACTTCGTTTAGCACTGTTGTTAGTAAGTTATGAAACTCTGGGTTCCCTTTAACAGTGCGGAAAGAAGTGAAGCTGCGTTAACACGTTAACATTTCGTTTACTCTTATCATTTGCGAACGTGAAACATGTAAGTTATGTATATTAGACAGATAGGAATATATAGGGTATGGACACATACAACCACACTACGTACTATGTCATCACCAACACGGTAACCCAATGGGGTGCTCGAACCACTTTGCGCACCTAGCGTCTGCTGATCAGTTCTATTCAACATGGCTTCACTAAAGGCTAGTAGCTTCTGATAGCGTAACAGTATTTTGAATGATCTAGGTGGGCCATCCTGGTGACTTGTTATCATGAGGTGTCTGGCAATCGATGACACAGGGCTTCGAGCAACGGATTCACTAGTTTGAGGCTGTTGCGTCATTAGTTGTATCCATTTCGAGGGCTGTTCTTTCACTCGCTGAGGTAGCTGTCGGTCTATTCTGCATCACAGCTAGTCACCACAACTGTAGCTAAACTGATAGACAACGTGAGAGACAGAATAGCTAGACACATTTCGTTCGCGATTTTGTAGAACGAGTCCTTTGATGGTTTGAACCAAGCGCTATTTGGCAGCCGCATGCGTACGGGATAGGGCAGATTTCAACTTATGCCTAATGTCGCTTACCAATTGATCCACTCTGAACTGCGGGAATGGAAATATATCTTTCTTTCGCGTTGTTTGGACTGCCTAATTGCATTTGTTTATCATGCTTTAAATGTCTCTGAACTTTTCAGGGTATCCCTTTGCTAGTAACGTTTATCACAGTATTTCTCGTTTCATCTTCAGCTTATCAGGGGTACCAATACGCCCAGCTGTGTGAAGTAAGGTTTTGACCAAACTCCACTTGTGTGCTATCTTGGCAAAGTTGGAAAGTGAAGATATTGCTCGCTCCATATTGTTTTATGATGAACCGATCACTGAACTGTTTCATCCTCATGTCTGATGATGAGCACATCCAAGGAAGTTAAGCTATCGTTTGACTCCACTTCGTGAGAAAAGGGTTAAGAAGGTTAGAAACAAATCAAAATGATCAGCAACCGTAGCAGGCCGACTATCATCAAAATATTGTATGCACAATAAGTATTTGGCAATATTATATGGGACTTGCCGTCCTATCACCCCCAAGAAGATATCCACAAATGTTGTGTCTAACGGACCACACATAGCCACTCCGTTGACTTTTCTGTAAGAAAATCCACCAAAATTGAACCTGATGTTTTCTGTACACAGTAAGATGAGATCATTAGGATATTCAAGTAGAATACGTATATCACAGTTTTGGCTAAAAATAAAACCACATAGAACCTCAACTCCTCCACGAAATGGAATGTTGTTAAGTCAGTTAAACGAAATACGTCTCCTGTACCTAATTCTCCTACTTTGAACTACCATGAATCCTGATTTACAGCTTCTCCCAATGGTCCAGCCAGTCGTACATAAAAAGGCTGAGTTATTGCACAGAGGCAGTTTCTTGCATGAGTAGTAAACCAGAAGTAGACTGCACCAAAACGCCTTCATCAATCAAGTGGAAACCTGCTAACTCTTTGAAAACTAATCCAAAGTTGTTTCTACTAGTAAATGGCGAGGAAGGTGCCAAATCAGTCACACAAATATAGATTTTTTCACCCAATGACTTGTGGTGATCACTTTTTGACATACTCATTTAAGCAGTTCTGCATTCGGTTTTATTCTTTCTATATCGTATATGATCTAGTACATGTGCAGACAACTTATATTAATAACCCCAACGTTCTAAATATGCCCTTTACGACAATGAGACTAAAGACATATAGACTAACACATGTTTTCGACAATTCATCTTCAGGCCACTACAATTGTAAGAGGAGTTAATCGAGTTAGATTGAGATATCGATCGGCTTTATCACAGAGGAGATAGGCCAACGGTCAATCAACTGGCAATGACTCGATTGGTTCAATGCGTCACGCTCGTCCATTGGTTTGACCGCGAAAGGACGTAATGGACCAGTCAGGCTATCGCCAATTGATTGACCAGTGACCTAGTTTCTCTGTAATAGATCCGATCAGTATCTCGACCTAACTCTCTAAACTTCTTACACACTTGAACCAGCCCAAAGAGAATAATAACAAAACCTCGCTTACACAAAATCGAACCGATGGACTCAAAATTTAACACTTTCCACACTTACCTTTTATATAAGCACGGTAGATTACTTGGTCGCTCATCTCAGAGCAACAATATTAACACTTGGAGTTTGAAATTAATACACTCAAAATAAGGTTACGAGGAGACTTGATTGTAAAAAATCTAGGCTTCAGTTGAACTTAAACCACCAACGGAAACAGCACTCCAAATCGTGGGACGCTCTGTGCTAATTAAACTAAGAAGCTTTGGATTGTTTCAACTACTCGAATAGACCCGGAGATTTCATCGAAATTAAAACGTGGTGAACTAGCTCGTTTTCGATGTCATCCTCAGACCAACTATAACGCAATAAGTATGAAATTAGTTGTCAGGTCGGGATTTCGTAGAACCTAATACGGTGTGTATTTAGTGTCATTTGGGGATTACGGACGTGATTACTACCGTACCGTGTCGAGTGTTCCAGCGATGGTAGGTCATGATAACTTCACTGTTTGAACAAAAGACTTCTGCGCGCATAGATTAGGATTTCGCAGCCGGATTCCGATATCCGCTGCATCAACCAAGATACGACATTTCACACCTCTGGCGTGAACCCTTGTGATACGGTAGATCGACTTAAATGCGAAATCCACATTGACTCTGTGACCCATGTCAGCCGGGTGGACCAAGATTGCACTAAAAATCTTTCGTTTTTTCCGGCCGTCAGACTAGGTGGATGGTGTTTGCGTATTCTCTTAGGTAAGCACCTTGTTGTGCGACCAATGTTACCTGCTCGACAGGAGCAAGAGAATGAGTTGATACAAAACGAGGTAGCACTACTGGACACCGCGTCTTTGAGGAGACTGTTTACAGCTGGCTTAGAGGAGAACGTTAGCCTTAGTTGTGAAGCATGGAACGTTCTCATCAAGGTCGTGTTTAGTCTCCTACTCAGCGATATACTTGGTAAGTCGCCCTTGCAAGGCAAGTTCATATAGATGGCTTTCTGCCCGACAAGAAATTCACGGCTCTGCAGATCCCTTCGTTGCATGTTTCGAGCTATGAATTTGTCCGGATGTCCATTATCACGAAAAGTTTCACATAAGAGCCTGAACTTGTTGTCTACCACATCCTCAGTACAAATTTTGTTATTTCCGTTTGCTAGACAACGTATCAAGTTCCGTTTCTGTTTCATGGGAATGAAGTTATGGAAATGGGTATATTTGCTATTCCACGTCCGTTTACTACACGTACCTCGTTGAATCGATCCATCTGGACATTTCGATAGTGCAAGAGCGAGGAAAACGAATTTTTCATATTGTTTCACTACCGTAGTAAAATTCAGTTTCTTGTGAGTTGAGTTGACTAGTGATAACAGGAAATCAGTATCAGTGTTGCTGTCAACAATACAGAAAATATGGCCTAAATACCGTCTTTACGATACGCATTGATCCATCAATGTTGTTAGCCTTGGTTTTATCACGCCCATGAAAATGTCAGCCAGCAATGGGCCTAGCGGCGAGCTCATTGTGACCCTATCATTCTGACGATAGATTTTCTCATCGAACTGAAACTGGATGTCGGGCGTGCAAACGAAGCAAAAGGTCTTTGAGTTGCTTATCCGACATTCCGAATCTTCATGTCATTCGAATGGATGTAATCAAACATAAAATCAATTGTCTCTCTGTTTGGCACGCTCGTCGTAAAGTCAACGTAAGAAGTAGTCATCGACTAGTCTAAGATAGAGTGCCCTGTCGTCAGCCCTTACAAACCTATCTAGGCTTGATAGCCTACAGTTTTTTCAAAGGTATGCACTACTGACGAGCCCTAATGAGAGCAAAACTCGAGTCTAGTGCTTCTTTTCGAAAGAGGCTTGCTGGAAAGTCTATCTGAATGCGAAGGCTGCGATCAAATTTGAATTATGGTCAACTTGGAAATAAACCAAATCCCCAACTACTCATCAGTAATCTAAATTACAAACTCTTTACAATACACAAACAAAACGAGTCCTCAAACTGAGAACACTTACACCATGCTGGAGTGAACAGAAATTGTATTCCGACTTCCGCGTACTCTCTTGTGAGTGACCAAGCCAAAGTGAACAATAGAACAGATAACAACAGTGGGACAAGAACCAGGTTAACTTTTTCAATGCGACGAATACCTCCGTATAAACAGATGCCGCAGACACCTGCACACAGCACATGTATGATCACAGGCCAATAGGTTTCCTGTTGTCAAACGAAAAATCACAGAGGAATTTGGATTGAGTAGAAAAATTTTTGAAACATCTTGACTTCATGAGATACGACTCTCAGAATAATGCAGGACATTATCATTCAAAGTATTCAACATTCGAGCACGCCAGAGAGCAGTCGAGACGATGTCTGTCATCGATTTTTCACTCAGGGCTAAGATACGTTCTCCGTAGTAAAATTCACATGTTAAGGTTGTGTGAATTATGTAAGGAAGACAAGAATGTGACAGGTTTAACAGTAAGCTTCGTGATATTGCAAACTTACTAGCCAGAGATGTAAGTGTGTAGTGTATTGGATTTTATCGTGGCCAATTTGATCGAAATATAAATGGCTTGTGCAGCTCTTCTGTGCTCACTCTCTGGCTCGACAGACAAGCTGTTTGTCTGGTCATGCAGTATGCGTTAGCCTATGAAGCTAATTGATAAGAATTCGAAGGACAAGTAGTTGAATGACTCAGATGTTTTGACACAAACCACGGTACTTAAAATTGTTACGTAAAACTTTTAGTACACACAGACGTTAGTGAAAACTCAAAATTCGGTAGACAGTGTGTCGAGGAAAAAATATTTTAAAAATAGCTCACTAATGCATTCTAGTTTCGTACAGTCTAATATTTTTTCGAATTGGGTCAACTGGGAAATTCCATCCAAATGCGAAAACTGCAGAAATTTCAAGCGATGTTAAATTCGTATCGTTCCTCAAAATTTTCACGAGTCATCGAACTGTTGAGGTGAAGGAGTGCTTATCTGTCGATCAGCGAGGCTGACAATCGATTAGTTAGCAGATAGACTAATACAAGAACAACCTGGCTGACTGACCTACTAACAGAAGGGTAGGAAAATTAAGGGACTGATGGATGGGCAAATAAACGTTAAGAAGGGGTGGTCGACCAGACAGAAAGACATATCGTCCTTTTGTTATACTATTTCTCACGTGTTCTGTTGCGCTGTGCATTTAACGGTGCCAACTTATGAAAAGTCAAGAAGAAACGGTTGTAGATTGCAACAATCGAGATTGAAAATTACTACACGTATAAGGTTACTTACCCTGACCAGATGGTTGAAAGCAGCCAGACCTTCATTTTCGTCTGAGGGGAGTTCGACGACCACGAACAAGAAAGTGTAGTAAACACACCAACCGACCACAACGCAGTAGTAGGCACTACATATATGGAAACGTTAGTGATATTCAGGGTTTACTATGAAAGACGAACAAAACCGATACCTTATCGATTAAGCCTGGAAGGACGTTAGAACATTAAGAGGACTGTTTGAAAAATACTGAAGGAAACCCTACATACTTCGGTTGGTTTGCCTAAAAGGACCATTAACAGAAAACACAGATTAAAACCGCATGGATAACAAGACTTAACAACAGTTTCACCACGCGAAAAATGGTCACTGAACGTGGCACACAGAATGGTCATCGTTTTACCTTCCTGTTCACATCTGATCGTCTGATTACAACAGTCTACCGTGTTTAACTTTATTTATGGCGCTGAACCGCATGTTCATTGTCAGTTTTTAAACTTACAACGAGAAAGTACTACATCACACTGTGATCATCTGCATCAAAATACACCGCCTACAAGGGTCCACTCAAAAATCGGTCTTATTATTCAGTTTGGGTCGCACGAAACTATCTAACTTACCTGACAAACATTACAACTGCTGCATACCATCCACCGAGCCAGAAAGCTTTGGTTCCGAGAAACTTGCATACCGAACCGAGAATAGAGCAGCGGGTAAATCTTCCCATAGTGTATTCGACCAAGGTGATCGGAACGGACCAGAGATAGAGCATTATAAACCATACCATGAGGAATACCAGCGAACCTGCCAGATGGAGACACACACACGCAGAGTTCGATGCGTATCAATTTATAAAGCCCAAAAGGATTAACTGTGTCTAGGCACCATTGGTCTCTGAAGCTAGCAACCTGCTAACAAAAAATAAACATCTTCTGACTTTCAAAGGAAATTCATGTAAAACACTACAGTTCAGTTCAAACTTGCCAGATTCGGTTTACATGGTGTAAATCGGAAATTCGGAGCTCTTGTTCGGACCACATAACACCAGATCTGGAGGCCGTTTGAAAGTGAAAGAAGATGACTACATACCTGTTTTACGGCGTATTTTACAGAGAAACCCGAACGCGTAAGAATGCCGTGGAAAAGTTGTGTCACTCGAATCAATCTTACTACACGGTTTCAATCACACCGACCAAAACAGCGATATCGAAATCTTCAAAAACTCACGAACCCTGGAATCCAGTTGAATAAAAGGAATTTCTGAGTTTTTTTGATCAAACCCCCGCTTAATCCACAATACTCAGTTCCATTATCTTGTGGTGTTCTCACCATGCCAAATACGATACAGATTATGGTAACAATCATTCCATGAATGATTTTTCTTCGATTCCAAATCTTGTCACCAAAGTTCTTATACCTTAGAAGTCTGAAACACTGAGTTCCCTTTAACCACTTCATCAGAGCAGAAAGAAGACATATATTGCGATATGTTAACATTTCATTTACTCTCATCAGTCGCAAACGTAAACCATGCCAGTTATATACAACAAATATTTAACGACACACAGGGACTAGACACACATACAAGCACACCAGTTATTATGTAATCATGACCATGGCAACCCGACCGGTTGTTTCAACCACTTTTGTGCACATAACGTCGGTTGGTAAGTTCGAATGAGAATCGCTTCGCAAAAGGCTAGTAACTTCGGATTTCGGTTGCGCAACAGTATCTTGAATGAGTTAACCGGGTCAACTTGATGACCTGTTGTCATGAGATGTTTTGCAATCGATGACGTTGGATTTCGAGTAGTCAATGCGTCAATTTGGGACTGGTGCGTCATCTGATGTTTCAACCACTTCGGGATGTGTTCCGCGACTCGCTGTGATAGTTGTCGGTCTGTTCTGCCTATGTAAACGTCACTGCAACTGCAAGTGAACTGGTACACAACATGGGAGACAGAACAGTTTGACAAACTACTTTTGCGTTTTCGGAGAACTGGTCCACTAGTGGTATGAAATAAGCGCAACTGCGCAGCCGCATACGTTCGAGCTAGGGCTGATTTTAATTTGTGCTTTGTGTCATGCTTTATGTCGTCAAATCTGCACTCCCACATCGGCACTCCCTATTAACCGGCTTTATCTTTGTTTGTACTTGCCGGGTGAAGAAAACTGGACCAACAGTCTTCGTGCTACAAGTCAAAACTAGTATTCCTAAGATCACCGTAAATACACTGAGGTCATTCGCTCGATACTTTATGCACCACAATATACTATATTTGCCACCGAGTGACACTGAGATTCTTCTGTGGTTCTAAATCAGTCACAGTTATCGTTACTCTACTAAAAACCTTGCAGTAACCACCTGGGTTCATATTGTGTGTCGATTCGGTCTTTCATTTACCCAGAGGCCTCGTGTGCCTACGTGTAACACGATTAGCTAGGCATTCGAGCGAACAAGGTAAGTGGAACGCTTATCAGGTGACGGTGACCAACATATTGTCGCAATCCAACGACCACTGGGAACAAATCCCACTAGCTATAAAAACTAGTTGCGGAAAAAGATGTTCCGAGGAGGCTCTGAGTTTGCAAAAAGGTTGCATTTCTGCAACTTTCACTTACCTTGTGAGAGGATGCGTTTGATTCTAACGCATTGAGGACACAAAGGTCATGGACGCTACTTAGTCAAATAACAGTTTGTTGTTCTTCCTGACTAGTGGTTGCTTTGATCGTCGAATTATTTCGTTTGAAACTGTACTTATAGAAGATGGTTCACTTAGCAATATCCCCAAACTTTCGGATGCGCAGAATGTTGAGGAACGATTTGGTCGGACTCGAATTTCAACTACCGCGATTTTGACTATCCATTATTGCGCCTATTGATGGCTCGAAAGCTGAAGCTGTTGACGTGGAACAAAGATTCAGATCCAGTTCTCATCCTTCTCGCTTTACTGATCATGTCGAAAATGATATGAGACCTGACGGTGACATTTCGTACAGTATCAAAAACTGCGAGAGGGACCCTGTGATTTGTGCATACAAACTGCCATCCCCTTGTATGTAGGGCGACCCCTAAGTCAATGTGACAATCAAAGGGGCATGATTTTTCCGTTATGTCAGCTCACCGGATCCAGCAAGAGCCTGCTAGATGAACAGCAAGCAAGATTCTGGACCTGCTGAGTCCCACTGACCACACTTCATATTAAGATGGGTCCTAGAATAACGACATCGTCATAGAACAGCCGATGGTCGTGATAATCGTAGATCTGAAGTCTCCCTTCGATTCTCTCACTCGTGACCTTACACGGAATAGTCACCTTCGTAAATGAACCCTGGAAAAATGTGTACATCTGGTAACATCATTGTATGCTGACTCAGAAAGAAGTGACAGGACTTGTGGGCAAATGTTTCAGCTGTTCACCGCCCCCAGTATTGCTCATCAAAGAGGTTTACTCTCTCTCTCTCTCTCTGTTCAGCTCCGCACTAACGGCATTTTAGATAGTCAGCTCTGAGATTCCACTGACTCAGATGCGAAGTTGTCTTCCGGTGTTAAGATGACCACCATAGGGTGTGCGGATGAGACTATCCTGCTCAAGTGCTTTTCAATAGACATGCAGACCATACCGAAGATGCTGAACAGTCGAATCGATATGAGTAGAATGAGCATTGCACTTTCCGAATAAAAGGCACTATCTGGAGTCTGTGGTGTGTCCAATTTCATCTCCTTTATCACAAGCAGCCCTTTTGATGCGGTTAACTGTTTCATTTACCTCGGTCACACCATTTGGTGAACTCGTAATATTACTGATAGAAAATCAGGCACAACAGTAAATGTTATCCTATTAAGACGCCGAAAAGAGGTCTCGTTGGAATTGAAAGTGGGGGCATATAGTGATGTGGTTCTGTAGCTCGGAAAGCGGTTTGTTGGTTATCAAGTTGCGTACGGACTCGTGGTGGTTGGCAGTCGTTGTAAGCTAAACCACACTAAGCGGCATATTCACCTTGGTATTACGGTCCTCCGTTAGTACGTATTGCGGAATGTTTCGGGTATGTAATGGATTGGAGACAACGAAAAGCGCATTCTGCGGTGGCTGGGTCATTTTCTTCGCGTTCCAGGTGGGTGTTACCTGCTTGGGAATCTATTCCTCGAAACTATCAACAATCGTGTAAAAACACGTGATGGTCAAGCGGTGACTTGGTCACAAAATATGATGACTATGATACTTTCATTGAGTTAATTGGTTAGGTGTTGTCAGTGAGTTGTAGACCTCGTTTAAACCACTGATGAGAAGCATAAGATGAGAAACATCACTGCAGTTTTTTGCAGTCAGTAGAGTGCCCGCATGCACAACAATCTCGGCTTTACTGTCCAGTCTTAGATTATCCACTTTGCACACTCTTCCTCTTGAAAGTTTGCTCTCACAAACCATTCCGCATTCCTGTCAAGGTGAACAGTGAAGGAAAATACAGTAGCAACTGGCAAGGCTTGTGATAATCGGAAAGTAAGTGGATGGACGGTGTCTAGTAAAGCCACACACACCACGTACGAACGAAATGATCGCACCCAAAAAGTCTGTGTTCGTCTGAAGGAAGTGACCGTTCTTCGGGGGCGCAGTTGCACAAATCACCTTTTCACAACATTCCAGTTTCAAACGATGTTACCCCTGATACCTGAGGCCAAATAAGCAGGAGTCTCGGCTAACCAGCTCTAATGATGATCTTGATAGTGTAGTTAGTTTATAGGCCTAAGTTACGGCAAAATCGGTAAGTGCAATCGATTAAAAATGCTTTCATTACACGCACACCCAGATAACCCTCCAGGGTTGGTTTTTATGAGGCCGCGAAGGTTTTGTTTGATAAGGGTATATATTGTTATTGTGAATACCGGAGGGGTCTAAATCTTAAATGTCTTAAATCTACTTCGCAGATGCCCAAACAGAAAATGACTGTCGGGAACTGAAAACGAAAGTTTCTATTAAAAGAAAAGCATAGGTGTTCGGAATGATTTTCCATGGCACTTGGTTTTCCTGGTAAGTAGTAGAGAATTTTGGTTGGTGTAAATTAAACGCTAGTCATATCTGATGATAGCTTTCACATATCCATGGCCCCTTTGGTCACTCGTGTTCAAAAGATTGGGTGTGAAGTTCGTCAAAGCAAAGCTGTGAGTGAAGTTTAGTTTATAATTCTTTTTTGGTCGGTGTACTCCTTAATGTTTTCTTAAACGTGTAGTGAGACTACAAAACATTTTTGAAACGGTTGATAGAAGGGGATCTCACAAATGAAACTCGAGTATCCATATGATTGGTGAGCGCTGAACCTAGCGCTGACTGAAGATCACGTCAAACTGTTAAGGTGAACTATTCGTGTGGGACTAGAGCGGTTATGATTGATTTGTAGTCACAGAAGTCAAATAAGAAACCGTTTGGATGATGCACTAAAACAAGAGTTAAAAATGTTCAGAACTTACAGGGGAAAAAAATGAACTCTCTTAAACAGTTCATCAGTTAAAACAGGGTTTTCAAAATCCTACGCGTGGTAATGTTAGCTTTGGAAAGAAACCTGTATTTAGACGACTTCAGTCTAAAGAGTGTACTTCGGTGGAACACTTAAACCTACAACACTTGAACATACTGTTGTACAAGCGACCTCGTATGGTTGGTTCATTGCAAATATAATGGTTAGGAATGTATCTGAACTATTGTCTGACAGTCCACGTTTAAACAGTGGCCGCGTATTCTTCTACATGTTACTGTTGTGCAGGTAGAGTATTGCACGCGGCTGTTCCCCGCATCGTCATAAAACCAACCAAAACACCGTAAACAGCTGGGTTCAGTGAGAAAAGTGGTGGACACCTGTTCTCACTTAGTTAGGTCTCGCTAGCATCACGCACGTCAAGTATTCAAACCTGCGACCTGAGTGAGTGTCAGAGTATTAATCCGAACGCTCTTACACTAAATCATAGCTTGTAATAATCTTAATGATTTAAAGGCTAAGCACAATTGATCGACAAACTTTAGCTTGTGAAGAAACGTAACAGGTGAATAAAGTAAGTAGACCATCATTCGTAGCTAGAGCAATGTGGTCAAGGTTTTAAGAGTGAGTGAACTGGCATGTAGTTTTTTAGCCTTGGGAGTATCAGAAGCAAAACTTTTTCGACCATTCTTTTATACCCGAATATCAAATGCGCCTTATTATTAAGATGGCCTCAAAGAACTCACTTACATACATTTCAATACCGAAGGGTCTCATATGAACACGTCGCAACTCTTAACCCTCATACAGATCAAGATTTATTCACTAATTAAGTATGCTCAGATTTGAATAAAATTCCCCATAAAAACTGACCTTCTCTCTCACTGCAAGTAGCCACCACTCTGGGAAACCGCCAAGTATTCCCAGTGCCGACAACACTTCCAAGGCATGAGAAGAAAATACCCATGCTCGACTTGAATGTATCGTGCTCTTCGTTGCTCATTACTGGCTGCCGATTGTCACTAGTTGAAATCGCCTGTTCTTCTCCTTCCACAGATAACGTGATTGGCTATTAATTTTAACAAAAATTACACAATAATAACAAACCAAATTTAAAACGGGAACGTGGTTTGGAGAGTAGTTCACCTACGGTTATTCTTCGTCAGAACAATTATATGATCGTTTATATATTCACGATTGCCATTCAAAACAATCTGCCATAGAATTGTGGAAAAGACTTTCGGTTGAGAAAATGGGTAAATATCCAAAAAACCGTCTGCCAAAAACATGGGACCAATTTAACCTTAAGGTAAAGAGCGACATTAGTTATGGAGGAAATTTTTGTACGCAAGTAGCCATAGCTTGTGGGCCAAATTATATTGTTATCATGGACATGGACGAGTATGTGAGAAACATGAAAGCCAGTTTGAATAGAAAGCCAAAACTAAAGTGTGGACAGAACGACTGAAAAGAGCATGGTGTTAAGAAAACAGGTTTCAAACGGACTTTGTATTCTATAGTTACACGATCTAGTCAAACGAGGCCAATCCACATTCAACCACTACGACTGCAAGATTTACGTAAGTTTGCAGGGTTAAAGAACACTACTATCAATCATAGTTATGAATAATTCAGCCTAGCAAAAAGGTTGCTGGCTGGCTGGCAGATATGTTGGATCCCACCAGTAATATATCATTTCATTTGTCACAAACTGTTCCTGTTCGCGCGACAACTAAATATTTATGATTTTATCTCTAGCCAGAGTTGTAATATAGGTATTTCACTCGTTAAAAACTACCCAATGAAGCCAGCAGAACAGCAGAGCAACGAGCAAGACACGTTGTCTGTATATGATCATCACGCTAATCACAACACAATAAATATGTTAACCGTAACCAAGGCGAGTTTCCGTTCAACACTCGTTATCGTGTCACAACTTAAAGACAACTTTCCATGTTCTCTAACCATCTGTTTTGTGCACTCATTAGTCTACCTGGGTCGAGCATCAAACATTGTTCCTACCACACAGGGTGCGTGAACATTATCCTGCGCGGTTGGACTGTGGAGTGAATAAAACTGTTTTCAGCGCGACTGCTGATCATTTGACCGACCCCAATCATTTTGTTTGTAAGAAGGATGCTTTTCAGAATGGCCACCGTGTGCCAGTAAACGGTCCACATTCGTCGGTGACCGACTTTCTTCATCATCCTGGCTATAGTTTTTACATTTACTGTGTTTATAGTTGGCCTGATAATCCAACACAGAAAACATGTCTTGCTCGTTACGTTTCTGTTCTCATGGATGTTTCGCATGAATACCTCAAGAATCTCATTTTGCGTTGCATAGAATATATTAGATCCAATGCTGAAGAGTTTTCTTACATTCAGAAAGATGGTGGGGCTATGGATTGTTCGTTAGGCCAAATATGAGCTAATATCTTCCTTTTTAAAAACTTATCAGCATGTCCCAGGCAACATTTCGGAGACTGTCTCCTGCAAACAATACATTGTTAATGGTTCGAGTCTTATCAGTGTAAATATTTGTGATTTGCTCAACTTCCATAATTTCACTCAACAGAAACTACGTCCATTTTACAAAACCGAGTTCAGCAAAAATTTCGTTTTCCAAATGCACTCGTCACTAGGGCTGAAGATGGCATGTTGAAGTATTTGGTCCATTCTGAATCAATATATGGTAGGTAATATCTTTATTTCTTTAGATATTTTCCCGAAAACATACAATTGTACTTCGGTCAAAACCCTGTTTAGTAAAACCGGATGTACTCTATACTCTGGTAGAGTGGGAGCAGAATATGATATCTCAATGAAGATGTTACCAGCAAAACATGTTCTAAAAATATCATACCGGTTCACAACAAGACCAGCAAGTGCAGAGAATCAGTTCACACGATGAGTGGGATTAGGCATAAATTAAAGTCTGCTCCCACCTTGTACGTACACGGCCGAACAGCCACGTTTGTATCAAGCCACTAAAAGACTAATTCTACAGAATCTCGAACACAGTTCGTCTGACGAGGCGTACTAGTTCAGTTACGATTGATGTGACAGCAATATAAGCAGAACAGATTGATTGCTATTCTAGCAAGCGGATTAAAATGTCCCAAACAAGTTACAACCACTTGTGGCCCAGTTGAGTTAATAGGCAGATTCACAATAGTACACAGTCAGACGCCGCGGTTAATGATTCTTCGCTATAGTGATATGAACCCACTAGGTGGCGTTTTGCATACAAATTTGAGTGAAACATCTTATTAGATTGCCATGATCTTGGTTAAGGTATAGTTTGTGTGAACATCTACCCGTTCACTACCCTAATGCCTTTATCTGTCTGTTGGATACGATCTGTATGTTCTACGTTCACGAAAGACGATTACAAACGAAACACTGACATATCGTAATACGTTTACTTTTTGCTCTTTTGAAGCGGTTAAAGATAACCCAACGTTTCCTGAGCTGAGATTGTCTTACTACTGGGGCCAACCCCGTCCAAGAAACACTCACAATAGGGAAGATTTTTTCTATTAGGTACTTCCTTGTCGAAAGGTGACTATCCGTTATTGCACAGAGGAAAGTTTTATGGAGTTAAATCAACCCAGTGCACCGTTCTTCAAAAACAAACAATAAGCCAGAATTTGAGGGTCAAGTCTAATTTATCTACATAATGATTGCAGACTGATAACTAACATTCTTATACCGTTTGTGAACGTTGTGAGGTAACCGTTGTGACACGGTAAAATTCGACGTACACTAGATACAAAAATCCAGTCTAGAGCTTGTTCGATTAACCTAGTAAATATGTATAATTCAACACATGTTTGCTCCTTGATTCAAGTGAACAGTACACTGATGCTGATGGGTTTGATGTACACGTTTTGGGGGGGGGGCAGTTATCTACATTTCTCAGTTTGTGTGATCTACGTCAGACTAACGTTCCCGAACAAGCTACTGAGAATTGTGGGTGATGCTGTTCAGTTATTATCTGCTGTAAGTGAACTCAGTGATTATGTGAATTAGAGGTCAGTAGGTAGAAAAAAGGTTCTCAAACCACTAGACTAACTGAACCACATTCTCTGAATAATGGTTTTATGTTGAACGTAAGAATTCTTAAACTGCTCTCGAATCTGAATAAAACAACGAGTAGAATTCGAATTGAACACCGGTCACATAAGATTGCGGTTGAGCGTTTAAATATGATTGATCGGTCATGCCCAATGTGAAGTCCAAGGGCTAGTTTCACAAGCACGGCAGTCGTATTGCAAATTCAGGCTCGGAAAAAGATATGCACTACTGATGAGTTTTAACAAAAGCGAAGCTCGAGTTCAGTGCATTCTTGCGAAGTTGGCTGACCGAAAAGCTCATCTGAATGAGAATACTGTGATAAAATATGGGTGGTGTTCACTTCGGAACGAATAAGATGTTGCTTCCTAATACCGCGATATGGTCTACATTTAGGTGGCTCTCGTATAGGTCTCAGCAGTCTGACAGTACCCCCATCCCGCATACAAGGAAGCCGTTCTCTGGTAGCAAATGCCCGATAGTGTAACACTGATTAATTTATATACTGCTCGTCACCATTTAGACTCAATCACGTATATACATCATTGTTGGTTACCTAGATATATGGCCCGCTATCAGTATGCTACGAATTCGTAATTTTCACAGTAACCTGCAAGCCAGTGTCACGCGATAGTGCACACGCTTTAGAGGCAACTATAAACGACCAAACATAGATGTCATTTTGAAACATCAATATTCATCATGATTACGCGCCTATTTTGAAGGTTTCTAGAGAGTACAGTTGTTTTATTGACCCCTTCTCATCCGTAGACAAATTTTGTGCAATCTCCTGCCTTGAGTGTATCGGTCAGGTGAATTATAGTTTAAAAATGAGGCCAAACACACAAGCATTACACTTCTCACTAAGGAAGGCGTGTTTAAGAACGCTGAGTTGTTTTTTCAACATAAGTGCTTCTTCTCGTGGATGGCGTTGTAAGCACATTGAATTTGACTACCACTGATGAGATAAGACCAACAATGCCGCTTCATTCTCTAGGAACCGTCAAAATAGGCACATACTTATGATGAATATTGAGGTTTCAAATAATCCGCTTCAGTCTGCCCACAATACCCTGCACAAGAAGAAATTCGGTGTGGAAAAACAACCTGGCATTCTCTAGAAAGCAGTCTTCAGTAAAATGTGTAATACATGTGTACTTGGCCTCACTTTCAAACTATAATTTATCCGACCGATCTGATCAAAGGAAGAGATCAAAAAACGTCATCATTGAAATGAGTCTGAAATATCCCATGAAAGATAGTGATGCCTTCTTCAAGATAAGCAGTGTTAAATAAAAATATAAACGAGTCGTGGAAACTCGTTGAATTTTATCAACTACGACCTACTAGTTTGGAATTAAACGATAAGTACAGTTCATAAATGAATGTGGTCGGCGGTTTAGATATGATCGTTTCTCACGGAAGTTCAGAGGTGCAGCGGTTAACACAGTCGAGTCGTGAAAACGTGGGTCATAGTTCTAAACCCGGTCATGACAAATAGTGACATTGTTGACGAGGTCTAACAACAGCAAAACTCAAGCACATTGTTTCTGTTCGGAATTAATATGTTTACGAAGGATGTAACTAACTATCAGCAGCACTCAACTCACATGAACCGGGGTTTATTGTCAATTAGTTAACCGGTAAATCAACGACTAATTGTTGAAAAGATCAAGAATTATTCCATGAATCATGTTAAGAGTGGAATTTAGTTTCCATTGAGACAGGCATGTCAAGTTGGCGTCAGTCAAACTCTTGACTGCGGATTTATACAAGCGACACAGGCGTTATCGACAGCCAATCTCATGGTCTCATAGCTTTGTCAGACCTGATTAGGAAGACTCAGGACAGCTAGTCGAGGTCACTCGATTCTCCAGAGTGCGATAAGCCAATTATAATCGCGGAGGTGTCCTGTGTCAAATAAATAAGCGCAATCCGATATCTTTTTTAATTACATAGACATTTTTACATATAGGCGTCGGCTGTTATCGGGTGGTGAACGTTCAGGACTATTTGTAACGAAGTACTAACATGAAGTGATTGAGTGATTACGGGTGAACACTCAGTACTAAAAGGAAACTTAAACACGTGCAAGAAGTCATAACTGAGGAGGGTCTTCATCACCTTAACATCTTCTATGGTTTTCGGAAGAAGACATTTGAAGCAAGTGTTGTTGTTAGAATTGATTCGGGATCCATTCACTGATGTTGTGGTAAGGAAAGATTAACTCGTTTGCTGCAGTTGACCGGATCAACAGTACCCTGTAATGTCGGAAAAACTATACCATCTTTGCATCGCTTAAATAAGGCTCTCCACATCGATATTCTTTCACTAAATCCTTTGAGTTGAAACCGTAATTCAAAAGTTCATCTTTCACATTTCAGCTGACCGTCAACCGCTCGGCTGTTGTCGATCACCACACCAAACAAGACAATTTGTGTTGAATCCAGAAAAGTACTGAAGGTTATACACACGAAACAGCAGGAATTGACGAAAGAATAAAGGAATGGTATGAGTAAAAGGTGAGGCAATGATGTTTGGAAATCAACTTGCCTGATTTCCTTGAGGAGAATAGGTTGTCAATGTGCACACGTACGTAAACACGCAGCAGGTCTGAGTATATTCAATGCATCTAGCATTCATCACTTATGTTTGATCCATACAGGCTGATCTCTGTACAGCGTTGTCTACACTTTTTCATCAATTAGTAATAGTAACTTTTCTGTGCTCGAACGTTTTTTCTGTTTGCTAAAAGTATGTCTTCTAGAATGGTTCGACGTTTTAGGTATCCTCTTGAATGAATCAGATTTTGACCAGGAATCAAGTCGTTTGTCACAATGCTTGTCTTATATGAGAACCCAATAACACTAGACCAGTCACAGCACAAGTAGACTGACGGAAAATTGAACTTAGAGAGAAAGGTCCGACCGATTTAGTAGGTTATCTTTGCACGCATTATAACGAGTTACCTTTGTAGCATTCTGAGCACAAGAAGTTTCGAGTCGTTTGCTCGGCATGTCGGATGTACGACCGATTTCTCAGGGAGCTTCGTGTAATCCACCTTTATGGTTAGAGAACATGTGACCAGCGTTCTCTGCTGGTCGGGTGTACACATTCCAGGTGGAATACAATAGACCAGAATTACACGATTTAAATACTCATCCGCTTTGTCGAAATCAAGGGTGGGGTTCCACATTCGAGCTGACCAAAAGTAGAACCGAAAATCGAGCATAGATTAATGTAATCTGAGTTGTGACACACACAAATGCGCAAACTCTGTCACTTGGATGGCGCACTTTCATGTAATAAGCAGTTGGGTTTTGGTACTCTTGTTACAAGGAACACAAATAATTAGGCTATTGATCCGTTGTGCGCAGCCTAACGTGTCATGTTTTGGAGATCATGCGTTTAACTGGTTTAAGATATTTTCTGACGAAAATTGGGTACAAGTTTTTTGTGGACGGATCGATCAACTTACGCTCGTGCCAAAGTGTTCCAAGACTTCTAAAATCCACCATGATGCTGTAAATTATGTGTTGCAACAATAATTCGCCTCTAACAAATGAGCGTAAAAGCTAACAACAATGAATTTAATAAACGTTCCAGTAAGCGACGTTGTCGTCCTATTTCCCCAAAAAACACTTATGGGGGCAGTGTTCAAACACGCACACCTGCCAACGAGTTCCAAAGATGGTCACTCAAAAAGTCAGAATACTGCGAAGCTGATCCGAACAGATGCGTGAGGTACACCGAGCTTTCGCTTGTCCACGGCACAGGGAGTATGGCATCGATCGACATAGTTTATCCGCAGCGTAAGTGGACAATCCCAGTAAATTGGCGTTATGAACAAAACAAGAATAGATAGTAGTATGCCTTCGTAGAGGATTTGAAAGCAGAAGTCTAGAACGGTATGATGCATGATTTAACATCTGCAGTACTTTGTTGTATCGCGTAGACAGTACAGTGTAGTGTCAAACACTATACACTGTAGCATTTGAGGTCCGTAGATTTGAAGTGCCTAACATGAAAAGTTATAGCATAAAACCTGGTGACTACAGCCTGAGTTCCCGTGCATTACCTGTGGTGTTTTCACTAATAAAATGTGTAACGGGTAATTTTGTTTAAAAGATATAGATGGTTTGTGCAACACATGTGGCTGATGGTGGTTCTGAGTCTCCGACTGATCAGCTGCATGAATTTATCCCTCTTGAAAACCATGTGCAATGTGTCCATTAGCTTCACGACAAGTCTCGTCACTAAAGGCTTGTTACAGGGTTCGTTATGCAGTTCTGCCGAAGTCTCAGGTGTCTGATTGTTTGGTGTGTTGATTAGGAAGCCTGTAGCTTAAACAATCTTTCACTTTTAAAACCAGATTTGACTACTTCTGTTTGTTCTGAGTAAAACTTAGCAGAATCTTTGCGAGACAACAACGATGTGTATCCGTTAGCCTAAATTTTAGGATCATTGATAGCGATATCGCACACACTGCGCATACAGCTTAACAACCATGCAGGTTTGTGTTGTTAGAACATGTTCGATGACTACTTGCTCTAATGCTAGCTGACAAATTAATGAAGAAATCGATAAGACTGTTGATCGACTATCGTAGTTTTAATATTAAAGTAACATTTGTTCCTCAAAATCCTCAGCCCCTCGAGCTGTTTGCCAACGTGCCTTTACTCAACAGGCAGTTGGTACTCTCTCAAACCAGAGCCAGCATGAAAGAGAACGTTATCGCAATGGAACCCATTGTCCATTTCTGAGCTCATGGCAGAGTAGATCGGTACATACATGAGAAATAAACTCCACTACCAGTTCTCTGTCCACCGTGCTAATTCACTCCCACATATCAGCAAATATGGACTTCTTTTGAAACCCTGCTAGCTGATTTTTCCTCATTTCACATTAATTCACTCAGTGCTCACATTTTGTCACACGCCTGCTCCAGAGACTTGAAAGCTTAAACATCCTTAGTCGTGTATAAATGTGTGGACCTACTATCCGAACTCCTGATGTGGCTTCGTAGCTTAGCTGGTAGAGCGCTTGCCGCGTTGAGGCATGCTGTGTCTGTCGCTGGTTCGAATCCAGTCGAAGCCCTGACTTTTCACAGTTGGGTCTCATCTAATATCTGAGAAGGGTTTGTCGTGATTTTTCCATCTGTTCCAGTCACATATCACAGGATTTTGCGGTGGAAGTATTCGTTCACTTCACCGTGCACTACCCTCACTATCCAAAAGACAGCTGGTTAAAGTAAAATATTCTACGCACAATTATGAAGAAAACGCAATCACTTTATTTATAAGGCGAACCAAAACGCAAAGAACAGTCCAAAAAGTGAGCGATCCGATGTCCGCCTGATGAACAGCTGCATTGTGGCGTATCTATTTATCGGTTGGTGTGACTCTACGGATTACTGTCACCAACCCAACACGCGTAATTCCCAATAGCCAATAATAAATTAGGGTTCCCAAATGCATGTATAATATTTTAAACGTGTAGTCCTGTCATATTCCAGGAAATTTCTTTTTATGGTGCTATTTTCATCTTCTCCTTGTTGCATAAGAGGAAATTGCAAACCCGAGATCCGTTCTCGAACTAATCGATCTAAGATGCCCAAGTTATTATAACACACTTAAACTAGTACTGACCCTTATGAGTTGGCCGCCTTGACCCTGTACCACCTTAGTTTCGCATCCCTGTACGGACACCATATACGCAACAGTGGTGACAGCTCAAATGTGCACACCTATGCCACGTGAACGATAGGCAAATACAGGTGTCATTGTGAACGTAAAACAGGGACAGCTTCAACAATTACTCATTCTTTATAACGATGGTCTAGAACATGGGTCTCCAGCCTTTTGGAGAGAAGTACAGTTTTACACAGTCTGTAACAAAATGAACGTTGCACTTAGATATTTACTAGGAGTACTGATCTGCGTGGTTAGACGACACGGTCAGCAGCAGTTTTTTCGACGTTTCAACTGTTGTGGAAAGATGGCTAGTCAATACGGGCGACAGAGTTGACCACACATGCGTTGTTCCTCTGACTGGTGAATGAGGGCCTTCGTCAGCTGCAGTCCCGCCGGCCTGTCTAGCCCACGATCCCTCATTTACTAGTTCATATCAGGTCCGACACGGATCGGCCAGTCAGCCGATCAACCATCTCGCGGGCGTCAATCTGCTACCATGTCACTTCTGTCCCTTGGATTTTATTCACGTGACTAATCTGGTAACAGGTGTTGTTCAGCTTTTCATGACATCAATAAGTTGATTTATCTGATGCAAACAATCAGATTTAAAAATGACAAGCGAAGTTTGTAATTGTCCCCAAATGGTAAGTGATTTCTATTCCTCAGCTACACATTAACTGCTTTCCACTTTGAGATCGATTCGTTTTTAGCCTGGGAACCAGAAAGCCAGTACGCTTTTGTCTCTCAAGTCTTTCTGAGTTATCAAGGTTGCACGGCATCGTAGAGCCAGCCATTTTGGTAACCTTGTGTTATCATATACAGTGACAGTAACAGTACTTTCTTCGATGTGTCTGCAAAGGTTTACCATTTTCACCAATTACCCATTTCTCGGAATAAACTCAGCGTCATAGTTAAGTAGTCAAAATATCCTTCTTTTTCTGCTATCTTGCTGACTATCCGAAAATGTAGAGACGAAACACGTGCAGTGTTTCCAGATGGGAAAATCACATGAAAATAGACTAAGGAAAAGCGTCTGCCATTGTCGTTCTTCACTAGTAAGACCAACTGATTGATCTAGTTTCTCTGTAGTAAGTGCGACCGATATATCGATCTAACTGTATTAACCCCGTATATGGTTATAGTGGCGTGGAAAGGAATTGTCCAGAACATGTCAGTTCAAGATTGTGTGTATTCAATTTAATCCTAAACTATCAGTAAGCCCTAAAATATTCGACGGTATACTTACACTACTAGAAGTTGTTAGTAGTTCAAGTAGCCATCATTATTTTGAAGGTTGCATATGAGCGACCGCCTGCCTGAATTGTCGTCCTAGAAGTTAGTTTAACCACAATAGGATTTAATCTGGCACTTCGATAGGATACGCCTCCATTCAACAGGTCTTCTAAACTCCAATCAAAACACTGAACATGAAATAGAAGAAGGTTTTTCTATCAGTGACGCTTCACCCTGGTGTAGTGAGAACCGTTGAATCGCTCTCTGGTTTTGTTTGTTGACGTAACCAAATTACGCATATCTCTTCTCTTGCGAATTTTTCAGCACTGAATGAAATGTGCTGTCCAACGGATGTAAGAACTGTACATCTGTCGCGACCTCCGCTCTCAACTAGACTGCTATGTCTACCATTTTCGAGTTTCGTTCGCCACTACTGCACGTTCTTGTGACGACAGGGGTTTGAACCTCAACTCGCGTTTCTAGCCAAATTCTGTGCTGATTGCTGCACCAGTTACTCCATTTTGGTCACGGTCGAACTGTCATATATAAGCAAAACATCCAACTCTTTCGAGAATAATATTCACGTTGTGTTTCCCAGTAATCAGTGAAAACGATGTGCAACCGTTCAGTGTCCATTGTGGTCGTACACCAGCGTCCTGAGACTGTAAAGGAGGCAAACATCAAGCAGCTTCCGCGTTTCCCTAGTCCTTCAGCAAGCCACGTTCGCTCTCTATAGGGTTCATCAGCGGTGTATATTCCTGCCAATACCTGGACTTCAACTCTTGCTACGCCTTCAGAAACAGCCAAGTTAATAACTGCGCCATCGACCTCATCGTAAACACAAACGAGTTATCGCAAGTCCAGCCACATTTGCACGCTAATAATGTTCCGGGTGTACGAATGGCGCAGTCACTTATGAGTGTTGTTCAATTTACATCGACTAAAATCCCTTGTTACCTAGTGTTAATCAGACGGCTTCTTTGGTAGCCGAAGTGTATCAAACTGTGTTTGTCCATACACAATCTGTCTTAGCAGGACGTATCGTTCAGCAATTACTAGATCGTTGCCAACTGAATCTTGCCTTCTTGTGTAATTACTGTGGTCTCTAACGCAGATTCCTTCACACAGTGATGTCGCAGGAACAAAATTCACACCAGTATCATTATAAAAATGGAGAACCAGCTATTACGCTGCTGCGTGACCAAAATCTATACCTTCGTTATGAAATCATTCCTTCTCTTTAAAAATCTAAAGAAATAATTCCATTCAAAAGCTCTTGGTTCAGGAAACGTCTACAATTGGCCATTCTGTAATCTAATCACCGATGAGAAACCTTAAGACGTACTTTATTAACAAGAAAAGCTCGAATAATCGTGCAATATATCTGCCCACTTATAACTGTTGAGATTAGCCAAAATTTTCCAAAACGCTATATTTCAATTCATTCATTGATCCTTGCGTGAAGCATTGTTAGCACACAGCTAGCTAAAGAGTAGGGGGGCGACAATCTCAAACTTGTGTCAAAGATAGTCTGACTACACAACTGACCTGTAATATTTAGAATTTCCGGAGTGAATTTCTTCTCGAAGATTTTGACGGAGGATTTGCATCACAGTTAAACGCAGTCTGTATACAAGGCCTTTCATTCAACCGTTTGTAATGAGATCATCCACGGTGCCTCCAAAACCCTTAACACCCCGTGTCGTGAGTGTTGCCTTACCGGTACCACCGTACCTGTTCACATTGTCTTGCGAATGTAAAGCTACTACAAACCATTAACATCAAAATTAACGTGCGTATTGCAGCTCCACTCATGGCTATGTAATGAATCCGCATCATTCCCACTACTGTAAGATACATTCACTAAGATAACAATGTTTTAGCGATTGCCGTTAGGAATGCTGCACAACCATTCTGACGCTTGTTTGAGTTCTGAAGGTCGACTGCAGTTTCTGTCGACATTCGTTGTCTCTGACGACTGTCGTATATTCGTGCAAAAAGGCTCTGTCACGTCCACCTCCCTCCCGCCTTTACTTGTCGCGTCGAAGTCCGGTTGTGAGCAGTGAGTATTTCGGTGAATAAAGTTCGTCTGCAGATGTTTCATCTTCTCATTAAGACTTCTGATTCACTTTAGCGCAAGGATAAGGATAATTTGGGCGTACGAACCAAATCGCAAGGAGCTAACGTCACGGCAGTTTACAGCCTTTTGTGCAATAGTACATTTCATATTTCCACTTCAAATTCTAAAAACTAGCGTTTTAAAATAGATCCTTTGGCCTATGTTAATGGTTTTCAAATTAATTTGTTTCAATTATTTCTTAGCTCACTAAACCCGACGTCATCACTTATCTCAGTCGACAAGAATCACGTGAACATTAGCACTAAAATTAAGACAACTGGACATTATCTGAGACAGTCCAATTCGAAGTCACATTCATGTTCGAAACTCAGTGCAATAAACAAGCTTGGTGCAATGATATCAACCTACTAATATCAGGCACAATGTAACTTAGAAGCAAACTTCACTCTGCCACCCTCACTTTATCCAGTTTTCCATTACGCCATCTTATTTATTCAGGTTGACTAACACTGTACCACGAGCTAGGAATCTGCTACTGTCCCCTGTTACACTTTACAGCGCGTACCTTGAAACCCGTACTCAGCCCCATGCTTAAATTGTGGATTGCTATTAGTTTGTCCACACCAAGACTCTGTCATGCAAATAACAATACCGCATAGCGAAACGCATCCGATCCTCTTGTGTTCCTTATATTTTCAATATGTCTTACTCTAAGAACACATTACATCACACCTTAAAAAACCACGGACGATTATTGATGAGTAGTCAGGGATTTGATTAATTTCAAGTTGAAAATCACTCACGTTTGATCGTAGTCTCCGCATTCAAATAGACTTTCCAGCCAGCTTCTTTCGAAAATAAGCACCAGACTTGAGCTCATCAGTGGCGCATATTCTTGCCACGGTCGGTATATGAACTCCGGCCACATTCTCATGAGGCAACTGTGTTGACCACTGCACCACTGGTCTCACAACGTTAACCTATTTTAGTTGCTCTACAGGCTTCTGGCATTGTTCTATCCACTGCATGCTAGCCATTCAAGCGAAACACATGAATCTATTGGCGAAGATTTTAAAAGCTGTATTGCTGTACGTTAACGTCCAGAGTCCTGAAAACATCTTGTAGACGAATGTAACCACTAAATTAGCAAGCGAGGTGAACATCCATTGAAACCCAGGAACAGTTAAGCGTGAATTTACTCATGAGCGCTTCTATCTATGTACGGTCAGATGTATGTGAGCGCGTTCACATGAAAATTCGGTGAGACGGACAGCCGTGTAAGAAAATTATACATGTGGAATTTACTCTGTGATTGGAAAAATACCCCTGCCCTTGGGGACCAATAAAAGTTGGGTATGTATCAAAATTCCTGCAACAAAAAAATCTTGATGATGGGAACATATTGACATAACCATAAGGACCAGCCTTCCTACCATTTCGTATCAATAAGCGCACTCACGCACATACCATAACATGACTAGTATTCATCAGCCACATCACTGTCATTAACCTATAAGACGAATTTGTGCTGAGTTGGTTCTTTCGTCTTTGTGAGTGTGTCTGTAGAAGAATCTGTTCCGAAAAATGTTACTGTTGGATGTGGAAATAACTAAGAGCTCAATCTAATGCTGCGCTACTAATTTGTATGGGTGTTTACGTCATCTAGTTAAAGTCGACAAGTCCGTGCTGTTCTGAGGCCATACGTGGTCATGGAAACGCGGAATGTATTAAGTGTTTTTTGGAACTTCACAAGTTTTGAAAGATTCCTCACCATTGTTGTTCTCACTTTATCATTGTTTATTCCAACTATTTGTTCGGTGAGTGAGCCTGTTCGGCAAGAAGACCTAGGTACTCAGAAGGTTGTATTGACTCGGTATACAAATGTGGCCTCTCCACCGTAAGTGAGGAACCACAACATGTACATCACCAAGAGAGTAACTAGGCCGAATGCATAGTTTGTGGTGAGCTAGGGTCCAAACGGAAGAATGCAGTTGACGTTTAAAACAAGAATTTTACCATGGTCACTGCTTGTGTGGCTTGATCAGTGATCCGACGAAAACCATTGCCACCTAGACCACAGCGTTAAATAATTACCCAGTGATTGGTCAGTATCATCAGTGTAACAGTCCAACCATAATATCATGTGTTACACCTGCGTTATGTGTTTCTTTCGGACCACGTTCTCAATTCAGACAGGGTAGCATGTTCATGGTCAGTAACTCTGCAATAATACACAATTTAAGATATATATTTGTTTGTTACTAATTACATTTAGGTGAGCTTTTGTCTTCTGGCTGTAGCTTTTATGATTATCTTATTCACACCCAGTCCTAGGTACGTAATTCAAATGAACTTTGGTCTCAGGTATTTCACTGATATTTCGAAGTACAGCTACTACGAATTAGTACTGATCTGGAGTTATCTACGATGGAGTAGTTGCATGTGAGGGAGAAGTGAGTTGAAGATTTCGAGCTGCAGTGTAGTGAACTTTAATAAAATTTATGGGAAAATTAATTTGCCTGTCTCTTGACTGCCACTAGCATGAGCCCCTGCATCCTGTCAAAGTGCTTTAGGTCCTTGTGATCCACTTTCTACCTTTCCCAATTATGTCTTGTTAAGATTTCATCCAACATCTAGAGAAAAAAAGTAACACACTGTAGCTTTGATGACAACGCCGCCTGACAAAGCCACGGTGTAGGTGCAACCTGGACACAGGACCGTAGCGAATATCCACCTCCTGCTATCTGAGATAATTGCAGTGATTCTGTGATTGGAAGATCTGGAAAATGATTATTTGACGCACAACATTGTTGATGTTTATAAGCCGGAAATGTCTCAATCCATATTTTCTCCGTTAATCATCCTGTATTCGTACCGTAACAGTATCAGGAGGGTAGTATCGGTGAACTCAGAAGCATAGGGTGGGACGACCTTCTAGAGGCGCAAGATTATTCCCTCCTGCTTTTAGAGACAGGTATCATAATACCCTCGAGTGGATAAGGAAAGGACATACAATTGCTCGTACGAATTTGTCTACATAGGCAAATTTGCCCGTCAATGCAGTGAAGTATGATAACAAAACTTCAAGAATTCGTGACGATTATCGAGTGACTCTGAACTCGAAGATACGTATATGTGCAACAATCACAGTGGAACCGAGTTCATAAAGTCGCTTCATGGTGGTCGATATAGTACCGAAAACTATCTTCACAATACATATTTGCAATTTTCTCTGACGCGTGAATCAAAACAGATGATGATGAACAATAAGCCATTTAACCTCTTCCAGTGTAAGTCCCTCCGTAGGGAATGCACGTGTAGACAAGAGTATTCCGAGCTACCCATGACCAGATATTAGATGAACCAACCGGGACACACGCCAACACATCTAGCTCGTAAATGTGTTGTTAACTTCAAATTTCAGCATACGCGTGGTCCAAATTCACCCAGTACGTAAATCTGAAGAGTGGCAGTAGCCACGAAATCGGCGGTGTACTTCTGGAGAATTTTGACCAGTAAATACATACTGGTCATAGTACCATGGCTTGTAAAACACTTGCTGTTTGATTTGTGAGATAAGGAGACGAAATGGAGTATCATGTTGAAGCTGGAGTCAGTCAGAGTCTTCAACCGGAAATATTTATATAGGCTGTTTATCGTACGTTTAACCCAATCACCTTTTCTCTAAGGTCACTTTTACCGCGGGTAATTTGTTTGCCGTTTAGTGAGCGCTGATAAATGCGTTGACAGTTGCACACATTGCTGTACCACGTGGCAGTGTCTGTGTCCGTGAAGCTGATGATACAAAGGCGTGAACATCGTGCGCTAATATTTACAGTCTCAGTGCCTCAGTTCTGTTTGGATTTGTCCAACAATCTGTCATATATGACATGTCTAGTGTTTTAAAATCGATCTAAGTTATGAACTAGTTAACCCCTCTGTTCATTTTAACGGCCTTTGGTACCTACAAATTCGAGTGGATGGCAAGCAACGAACCAGTGATTTGTTTCGGGTTGGAAATTCATTCGCTACACGTTGCTCAATCGTAACTTCTCCTTTTCTAACCATTTTCTATCTAGTTTATGCTTGCAATCACTATATTTTGGGTCCTGGTCACTGATTCTTACTCGATGGCCATGCTTCGTTGATTTTATAATATAATAGGTCTGCATGGAACAAGCGCACGGAAGCACTACACTTCTTTTGCAATCCAAACTTATTGACTGGAGCGCGTATGTCAACAACAATGTTCTAGTTTGTCCACACACAGTGTTCGCACAGGTGCCAATATACTGGCGCAGTCAACAAGCCTACCCCGTGTCGTTCAGCGATTACGACGGCTGAGCAGTTGTGAGCGTCAAAATGGAAACTAAGCCCAAGGCCAATGGAATAAAATCTGTTTGGACAGCCGCTGGTTGGAAACAGTGGTAAATTAATGCGAATGATTCACATGGGTCGAAAACCGAACAAGAGTGGTCGCGAGCGCGATGAAAAGAGGTTACAGGATGGTGTGGTAGACTTGACTCTACCTCGTACGAACCACTGTGCACATTCAGACTGCATGCTAGTTGTTGGTGTTGAAAGTAGTTTCCAGTAATATCGTTCTGCCTTGGTGATAAAGAAGTTGAGGACAAAAGAGAAAACGAAAGGTGAAGAGTCACCGTTGTAGCCAATGGACAATGTTCATGATGGATACCTCGATACAGCCACTACTTATACAGATTCTACGTTATGCGAATGGTCTGGTTGAACTGCACTGTAGAGGCATCTTGAGTAAGGAACATGTGCCTTGTACTCGTGTCGGGTCTTGATGGTGCGCAGCACTCACAAGAGACAAAGCCGTTGTAAACCACTGTACACAAAGTACTCTGGACTAATACCTACACATTGGACCCTTAGCTGGATGTTTGTGACGATGACTACTGTGACCATTCATGTGTAGCCACGGAAAGTTGACCAACCGCTATTTGATCTAATTAACCAATATATGTGAAACACTGTCTTGTTGACGTTCAGAAGGGTTGTGACTTTTCTTTACTGACAGAACAGTGTGTGTGAATCTGTTTGTTTTATTGTACTCCGGCCTGTAAATGCTAATCGGTGATTAATTTGTTGTTTTTACCTATCCACGTTGAGCATCCACCTATCATGCCGTTAACATTTATATCCCCGCTAATCCAAAACGGTTGCTGATAAGTGGAAAGAGATTCTAGTTATTGTAACTGGAACATCACTCAAAATTACTTGCACCTTCAGCATTTCCACCGACTTTCAAGCCAACCCCTTTTGAAAATGAGGCACTAGACTCAAGATGCATTCTTGTTAGAGTTGGATAGTAGTGCACATCCTTGTCACAGCTTGGATTTGACCCCCGGCAAGGCACACTGGTGCATATTGTCGGGTTCTTCTAGATCATTCGATACACAACAAAGCACGTCTAGTTCCACATCGAACTACATTCTACACCTGTTGGCAAGATTATTTTGGGAAAAGTAGTAACACATTAGTGTATTGAAAGTTTACGCCACTTCTGAAATTCATCGAGTAATTTAACATGATGAGTTTTTGAACTAGGTAAAGCGAAACTTACGGCTGACAGATGACTTTTTTGTTTAGGACCGCGTAATCTTCGAAACTGTATGCGCTTTCGGTTTTAGGATTCGGTAGTTATTAACAAATACGGTTAAAACATGAAATTTTAGGCCTAACCTCACGGTAGCAAAATGTAATTCGGTCATCTTACTATGAGTGGGGGTAACGAGACATCGTTCAGACAGATATCTTTACTGACAGTGAGCGATTCCGTTTAAGTGGATGTTCATCTGAAGTTTGGTTTCAACTCTGGTTTGAGGTCCAACTAATATCGGTCGTACTCCAAGTTGACAGAAAAACTCCATGAATATGTAAGCGGGTTTTTCCATTGACACTGTATTAGCACCAAATTGCGGTAAATTATCGCCAAATTAGCCGGTTCGCTCAGTCTGAGCCGACGGGCATAACTCATTTGTGATTGTGGATACACTCACACACACATTCGTGCATACATACTTGAGCGTGCATGTGCGAGAGAATTAAGATATGGTAATAAGTCTGGCGTCTTAGCCACACTGGCTGAATTGCATTCAATTATTACCCCTTCCGGACAGTGTGTGTGTGTGTGTGTGTGTATTATGAACATTCAGTTAACGTGGGTGCCAAACTGATGGCGGTTTTGCAAGTATGCTCACGTGACCACCCATCCACCACTAGATTCGATCTAGCGAAGTAATCTAGATAGCGTGAACCCGTGATCAGAAAATTTACATTTCGTGCGATTCTCCTGTAGACAGAGCCTTCTGTTTACTGCCGGTAGGCAGCTTTAAGCAATTAGCAAGTGGCACAGCAGGCAAAATTTGTAAGTTGAGTTTATACGTAAAACAGAAGATTTCTCATGGTTAGCCGGCACAAAGACACCTGGAACAACTGTGCCACCGATAACTGGTTCACTGTAGTACACTGCACAGCATAGATTGTCGACCTGGTCAAACCAGATTTAGCCGTTTTCTTTCTGAAACGTCAACCTATACCATCTCCCAGTGGGTACTGTGTATTAACCTCAATGAAAACTGTTCAAAAGTAGTCTACATGCAAGATTGTCCCAATCACGAAACGTACAATCACATCGTCGTACGACTGAATTTTTTTAGTGAAACAATGAACAAATAATCATCAGATGTTTGGTCTAAAAACCGTTTGTATGCATCGGACATTTGTTTAAGTAAGACTGAGTCATAGTGTAGAACATGAATTACAAGGCCACCTAACGTTACTGTGTCTTTTTCACGGACTGCCGTAACGTTACTGAGGATGTCTACAAATTCGTGCTATGAATACCGCTCAGCCTTACTAGCTACATCCAGCCAGCTGGGAGTTTCCTACTAGTCAGCCTACATTCAGTCGACAAAAGTACACAAACCAAACTACGCCCAAAGTAAGTGGGTACGTCTAACCAAACAGAATTCCGTTTACCGTCCGCCACCTTATCACCAAGCGTTCACATCTGCATATTAAACAGTGTACCGGCAGTCAAAAGGTGCTCTTAACATTCGTACTGATCCACATCTCTGACCCCATTCTTGAACAGTGCATGCGTGGAACAGCTATGAAACATTCGTTTACATTGACAAATCCAGCGTGTTCCAGCCACAACACACCCAATAAGGGTGAAGTTTACAACAAACATACCACCAGTTGGCTAATCCGACAAGCTTAGATACAGAGTTGATGGCGGATCGGTCACGAGAAAATAGTATTGCATGCTGTAGTGTCACGGGCCCGCGATTCAAGCAACGTGTTCCACGGCTGCTCGTTGGCTTAGTTTGCATGCTTCAAACAATCAGCGTTCCAGCATGATGTTTCAGAGGGCTGCACAAATGCATCCGAAACACACGGCCAAGCTGTGTCACTCCCCCTGCAGTGGAATCCAGAACACCCTGCACGACAGTTTGTTTTAAGTGAGAATAAGAGTGTAGTGGATTAAAGCCAGGGGAACACCAACCCGTTTCACGCAAAAATTGTGAAATTTTGTTAGCTGTTCGATGTTTGCACATGTTCATGTTACAGAACTAGGATCTGGGCATCCAATCTAGCGTTTGAACAGAATGAACAACGCGTATTTTATCAGTGGACGCCAACGGTTTTGTAGTTTTCATGTGCTTTCGTTTACAAGTGACAGAATTGGGGGTAATGAACTGGCAACATGAAGGTGCATTTCGCTGAAAATGCATTGCACTACAGTATGAATGCGCCAGTGAACTCCTATCACCTCTATGATAGATAAAGACATTTTTGGCTTTGGCTTTAAGCGGCGACGTTCTGCAATCCAAGTATGCTTGTTGTCATTGCATCTCGATTATTTTACTGCGAGCTGAAACAACAGTCTGATGAGATTTTTGTTACTTCCTGACATCTCATTTGGCACGTCTCACCATTACGTGATTCGGAATTGAAATCCACTCATAGTTTTCGTATTTGCTGTTCTGTAGACATTACAACCGGATACTGAGATATGGGCTACGTCAACTCAGTCGATCAACTAAGAGCCGGGCCCATAGACTAGACAGTCTGTTAGGTGCAGAGCTACGTTTGTAAAACAACTAAACAGAAACATGACTCTCCCAGACCTATCTAGGTCACAATCTGTAGACAGTCTACATACGGTCTTTTCTTGTGATATCACCTCAAAAAAAATTCCCCCCTGTGTATTAGCCACAACAATGAAGAATTTAGACAGTCGTTTTGATTAGGTGTGTGATGGAGCAACGTATCATTTTTGTAAATCTGGTAGGAATGTTGTGCGCATGTTTTGTGTACGCGTCAAAGCCCAGTTGATCAAGAATACTCAAGTTTGACTGTACACATTGGTCTTCTTGATGCTTATTACTTATAACGTCTCCAAATCTGTTAAAAAGAGTCAGAGTAGCGTCTAAGACAAAGCTTTGATCAACGCTTAACTCGCTTGTTAATTATGAGCAGAACGTTATTCTTTTGTACGCTGTCCGTACCTGAGATTCATCTAGTGTTTGGCCCAAACCAAAAAAATTGACTGTTTTTTACGTGTGAATCAAACCGAAAACTACACGTATCAACAGCCTATTTGTGAACCCGAATGAAACTGACGACTGTTTTCACAATCACTGATTTTGATCCGTCTCCCTTTGAAAAATGCACTACTAGGCTATGAAAAAAGTATCATTCTCCAGAGCGGAGTGTGTGCATAACTAAGGTTTCCGTACAGCTTAGAACCTGTTCAGACACTTCAGGTGTGTGAAATCAAATCGAGAAAAGGTGGTATTGAGACATTTAAAAAAATTGGAAGACATGGTTTGCACCTATTCCACCCGCTCAGACAAGGATCTGAAAAGGCGCACATGTCTTACGGTATATAATCTAAAACATACGCAACACTAAGCTCTGTCTTTGTTCGGATCAACCAGACAGAGGTAACGCGGGATAAACCTAATCCGTCTCTATTACATACTGGTTAGGTGCTTGAGATCTGGGCTGAAACGAACCGGTGTTGGCCTCTCCTGAAATGCGGTTCTTCTTCAGTTTCCTCCTGTAATTTACACTTCCGTTCTCACACCTTCCGTTAACATATTTTCCGTAAGGCGTGCAGGTGTTGTTGTTTTGGTGAACATATCAGAACATTTACATCCAGATTACAACTTACAAATTATCACAATACTTCCTATTATGGTCCGCTTGGTCTAGACGAACGTCCGATTCCACACGCTTCACTGTGCAACACTGAAGCGGTGGATAAACCATCATTCTTGGTTCACGATTTCAATACAACGTAGGGCTTACAAATGTGGAAGAAATATTGTAGCGAGAAGGCGTCCAACAAAGCACAATCTTTATTGTCCAACCCGCTAGTCACATGCAACGCGCGCTCTCTCGTTTATAAGTCGCAATTCCAACCCGCAGCACCCCCCGGTTTCCGTTCACACGTCGTGTGCACTTCTAACCGGTTTACGTGCGTGACCGGTGCCTTCTATCGGAGGGTTTTTCGCTTGCCATTCCTCGTCTGTTTGTCCGATTCCGTTGCGCGTTGGCTCGTCCGGCTGCTCGTGCTGTCCGCCATCCACCCAGTGCTGGCCTTGACCGTATCCCAACATCGTGTCGAGATGTTCCTCTGAATGTTGGAAAAACCACGCCTCCGATCTGGCCGTCTGTCGTATTTCGCCTGCCCTGCCTCGCCCGTTGGTCCGATCTAGTCGAGCGATGACTCATCCGGTCGCGCACGTTGTCCTTGATCCGATCGCGGCAGGTTTTCGAACGTACCTCCCCCCACGTTGAGGTATTCGGCCGAGCGTTCGAAAACTCGCACCCCCGACCTGGCAATCCACCACAATATGAGTAGAATGCTGTTGCTGTTTTTTATCGGACAGTGGAACACACAACTGAGCATACTTTCTCTTGTTCAGGATTGCTTGATACATCGATTTATTTCCCATGAAAGACCACATAAATTCTACCGAGTGCTGAATAGGGTAGAATATGCAATGTTGCATTTTGCGGAAATATCGGTAGCTGGAGCAACACAAAGGTTAAATTCTTACCAGGTGATTTAAAATCCCACAAGAACCAAGTTTCGATAAACGGACTGTTGTTTCTTCTCTAACTGGTACGGTTTTACACAACTAAGCGACAGTTAGAAATTTCATGTAGATTGAACCAGACTGAATTGGAATGCATCAATGTTATTGAGTAAATGATTAACACTATTTCGTTATAGTCAGAAACGAAAACGAAGTTGGTGGTCAGCAGTCGATGTTAATCGGACAGGGACGAATTATCGGGAGGATGTGTATGGCTAAGGAAGCTCCAATGATTGTACAAAGTGGTTTTGAATAAACCAGTCCGGATGACAGTCAGATTATGACTCCCTTGGTCAACGATAGGATGTAACATTTGAATTTTTCGGATGAGGTGGCAGACATCCGGTAGACAATACGACACGCTCTCTCTCTCTGCGTCTGTGTGTCGAAGAGGGTTGATCAACTGAACCAGGATGTTTTTGTTGTTGTTTTTGTTCCGAATTTAGGTCAAGCGGATTCTTGTAGTTGAGCGTCTGGTATTGTGATCTGTTTCTAGTGAGCCACAGAAACAATCCGCCGAATATGTCATGAATAAAGCAACAGTATCGGGCGCAGAAACGTTCAACCGCAGTGGTAACATCCATCTTGAACAAAATGTGTCATTTTTACATGAGTCGCAATAGGTTTTGTCGACAGCACTAATTGTTTGAAGCGATATTGACTCCGCCGCTGTCTTATGTTTGAATGATCAAGCTACGTAAATGTTTTTCTCACCGACGGTGCTCATTGATGGTCACGAATGTCCCTGATGCATATCACTGGTGTACTTTTCGGTATAGGCATCACTACTGGGAACACTCCGTGTATTCTTAATTACACTTCAGTCGTGTTTTCTGTACGGATCTTATTTGTTCTGTTCGTCAGACAACCTACATCACGTTCGAGACTGATCAGCACATGGAATCTCATCCAAGTTTCTGCCCTAAACATGTTTTTGCAATGACCATTCGATCTGCGTGAGAAAGGACATTTGCTCACCAGTCTCCTCCTTCAGGCTGAAGGCAAAATTGTTATGAACCGCTCTTTAAAAGTTGTTGGCCGCTCCTGTTTTTTTAAAATATCATCACTACGCCAAAAATATCGTCTACCTATCTTCGGTAACGAATCCCTTCTTTAGTAACTTCACACAACATGTTGTTTTTACGCAGGCTGATAAGGATGTCAGTGAGCAGCGGACAAAACAGAGAGGCCATAACAACCTCACCGACAGATTGCCACAGTTCACTGTTATAGTGCAGCTGGATTTTACCTATACAAACAATGGTAATTCTTCAAGGTCATGTGCGGGCAGTCCGGATTCTGGGTCTAATAGTCCCACTTTGCTACCAGTGTAATAGAATTTCGGACCAAGTGACAGCATTTCAATTGGTGAGTTGTTTAAGTACAGTGAGTAGAAATTATGAACGTATTGCTCCAACTGGCTTGAAAATTACAATTGCGGCTTTTTCGGACTGATTGTGGAGATTAGGTTGTCTGTTTTCTCTCCGCTGACTTTTCTACACATGTTCGTACATAGGATTCCCAAGTAGTTCTTCCGTTATCTGGCAGATTTTAGACCACGAGGTGATGTTGGGCTTGTTTTGTTGGAGTTATGCTAATCGACAAGCGTGCATTTCCTGTTCCTTAGATGCAACTTGCTTGTTAGTCCCCGTTGAGCACTCATTCTGTTGGATACATTGAGTGAGAAAGTCAAGAGTTGTTTCAGCTTGCGTGAGCTTGGGGGTAGATTTCAAGTGTTGCATGAATTGTTTCAGTAATGAGGGATCTTCGGTGTGTTTCAGACAATTAAAAAACCCCATAGAAATCGTGAATAACAAAGTTATGGGAAAGCATAGTGTTTCCGTTAAATTCTCCTATTTCGCTTGTATAGGTGTATGAGATTAAGCGGCCCTCACTTCCACATACTTGTTCCAATCATAAGAAAATTTGTCAAAAACTGTCACGTACATTCGGGAAGTGGAGGGTAGTTCTAAACGCCAGGAAGGTGGACGGCCAGAAGGGACTGTTGGACTAGTGTGTACACACCATGAGGAACGTGTCATCAAGGCGAATGACAATACACTGATTCCCAATGTGTGCGGATACATATCATCCATACAAATGTGTTTACGCGTTCGTTGTCCTGTTTCCAAATACAGTAAACAACTTCGTAATCCAAGAGTTGTTTGCAATCAGAACACTAGTCCAATGCAGTGTGCTGTGACAGACGTCTATATGAGAACGCCGATCCAACAGCATCGACCTCGGTGTAACTAGCGCTCAAACTTCTGACAAACAATTCTCAACCCAAAACTCCTTGTTTTGCTTGATAACCGTTTGGCGCTATAATTGACGGGTTATTCGCAGTATTATTTCCCATCAATAGTCCTTCATTATCGCCTTTATTATGGCAAGGACCATCAGCCCTTAATCTGACCATTCGAAACTCTTTTCATACAGCAGTATGATAAAAAATAACGGTGATATGGCTGTATTACTGACAACTGGTTAGGCAGCTTGATTAGTTTAGAAGAGTTCCAACTATGAAAAATCGGGGACAAAAACAGCATGCTCAAACGTGACACCGTGAGTTTGGTAAAAACACAAACAGTGATGCGTCTGTGTTATAATTCTTTCCACGTTTATTTTCATATATGTAACTGTAACTGAGACGGATGCTTGGCTCCAGTAGACATGAAGGCATGCCAGTTCAGGAAAGTCAAGTGAATCTATCAAAGAATCGGACGACCGACCGGTGATGTTCTCTGAGAAGTCGAATGATATCGCGCAACCAGCCAGAACACAAAAAACGGATTGGAAACCCAGCAATGTTACCGGATCAACAATAAACATCACGAACAGGTCGCAAATGACACGCTGCCCAGCTGAGCCGGACAAACAAGCGGTTGGTGTGAACGGACCTACCGGACAAGGGACAGTTTTATATGTTAGTTACGAATATATCTATGGTTTTCCCTAGAATAGTTTTAACTGGACTTCAGACTTTTCTGACTTCACGTGACGGCCACTCAACATGATAGCAGATGACAGAAAGAAACCAGAAAGAGAGAGGCTGCCAGCAACCGACAAAACGAAATTCCACTTTCTCAGTCACCCGGCATAAACTTGAACATGCTAGCCGAACGCTGAAAGTTACGGAAAGATAAATCTCATCAGTCTGACACCTTGATGCAACTGGAGAACCCGTCGACCTCACAGTGACTTACAGTGTTTCAAAATGATCTGAGACAGAGCTCGGCTGTTGCTTGAAACGACGCACTTCCCTGCCGACGAAAACGAAGACGACCTAAAATGTCGGACTTATAATTCGACTAATTTTTGGGAAGTGAACAGTCGAGGCGTACCGGGGGTTCCCGTTATTCATCCGCAATTGCTTACCCACTGAAACTGTCTAGACCTGTACCACAGAGTTCAGATAACTGGAGCGATCAGGCAATTTTTGTAACTACGTTTGTGGCACTCACTCTAAACAAGATCGTAGTGGACAGTCAGAACGACCGGCTCATTCGATCATTGGTTAGACGACCAAAACTACCATATCCGCAGTGCGCTATCATAGACAGGAGCGATGAGAGTGCACAGTTTCAGTGAAAATGACTTTACCTAAAAACGACCACAGAACTCAACGTGATGAAATCGACCAAAAGTAAACACTACATTTTTATCTCAAAACCTTCGAAGCTTCCAGGCAGAGGGGAAATTGCCGGATCTAGAGTCCAGCCTACATGAACTACTCCAAAAACGAACCTCTCGTCTGTTGCTGCCGCTTAAACAAATTAGATGTATGGCTTATTATTGCAGCTGATAGAGTGCTTGCTGTGTTTTGGCATACTGCTTTTGTCGCTGGTTCGAATCCAGTCGGAGCCCAGACTCTGTGCATTTAGGTCTCATCTGCCTTACGAAGTCTGCCATACTATTTAGGCGTGGAGTACAAGCGGTCACAAGAGGTCGATTAGATGAAAAAGCTTTTGTGCTCAACAAACTGAAATATAGTGAAAAGATAAGAAACCTCTGCCTCAAGTGGATTGAAATCGACTGGATAGTGAAATCTCCACTCGATTGAGATGCCGCTGTCAATATTCTACCGGTAAATGTTTACGATCAAACTTTACCGTATAATGGCGTTGGGGTCCTCCAAATGTGCAACCAGAAGACATGGTTACAGCGGAAGTAACGAACTCCGAAAACGGGGCAGCATACACTTCGGGATGCGTCAATTTAAAGAAAGTCTCAGGCTAGTCAACGATTTGTATGTTACCCAACTGTTAGTATTTGTGCGATTCAACTTTGGTTCGTTTGTTTACACACGCTAGAACACTTCACTGACCTTTATCCGCATGCGTTTAGTTCTCACTTAGACAAACTCGATGGTTGCGCACATCTGTCTCTAGGCGTGTCCGCTCAGCCCGTATCAATTTTGTCTATACAAATACCACTTAATTTACAGGGAGTTTTAACTCTTGTTGAAATCGCGCGTTATGGCTAGTATTGGTAAGCCGACCGATCGCAGTCGTCAGTAAAAGAACTGGTGACTTAAAAGTGTGCATGCAACCTAAGCCTCTAAATGCTGCACTTAGAACAGAACATTACGTTCAGCAACGCTAGGCGATCTACTGTTAAAGGTATCGGCCACAAAGCATTTCACGAAGGTCGATCTGCGTTCAGTATTTTGGCACCCTTTTAAACAGTATTATTGGTTCCGTCTACAGGTTCGGATGAGGTGAGATTTTCCCAAAAGCGAATGTTGCGTACGCTTGATAACGGTCATAATATGACCTGCTCAGTGGGCAATGTGAAAACGTCCGAGTGAAACAAAAATGCTGGAGGTTCTTATGGTGAAGGTCTTTTCGCTGACAAGTGCTAATGTAGACTAGAAAAAATGATGCCGAATAGATCATAGAGATCAAAATAATGCCTGCCTCAAATGACTTAAAGGCAGTTAGGTGATTGAATAGGTCGATCAACCGACTAAACAGATTCTACCCCACCTAACAAGTACGTTGAAACCGATTGGAAAATTGATCCACAAAAGATGGATTGAATAAAAACACTAGGTATTCAAGGTGATCGGAAAAATGATCGCCAGTGTGCCTATAAACGCATACTACGACGCAACGTTTTTGCTCGGGATACAGTACATCAATCAGTACGACTTAGGTACACGGCTGATACAACACGGAAAACTGCTCGATTTTCGGAGGCGGACAGTGATCGACACCGAACAGATATGTGCACAGACTGATAAACAAATTCTGAGCGAGATCTATGCAGTATGACGTCTTGATGACTGTATATGTAGAAGAAAAACCAAAATATTTACGAACCAAGTTCTCCTGATGTCTTATGTATTCAGACCGTAAATAATACAGAGAATTCCCGCCAGTTTCCAGAACTGTGACATGGAGATAGTTCATCAACTGAGATGAACGATATGCACGGTTATCAAAACTTCCGGAACTTAGACTCATGAAACTGATAAAGCTTAAACCGGATTTTGACAGCATAGATGTTGTACGGCGTGCATTCGCCACGTGATAACACCGTCAGCAAATAAAATGTCATAACCTGTACTCTGTTGATGGCCTGAAGTCCTGTTTTAGGTTTCGAGACAAACCAGCTGTTTAGGATATACTAATATCCAATGAAAAGTAGTGTAATGGTCTATGCTGCAGCATATCCGTCGTACTCGTTTTTATATGGATAGTCATGTTGGAAGAACCCAAAAATTGACGTTCTGGCTGGGTCTGTCTAGTCAACTCTCACACCATGCATCTAACCATCCAGCATGCTGAAATTACAACTTCCATCACCTCATAAGACCACTGATGCCACTCGGAGGACTGGAGTAACGGTGGCAAAAAATGACTGCCGATATATCTGCTTGTAATGGAAAAGACTACCTGATGACGGTAAAGTACTTCAGTGGGTTTTTCAAGATCGAATTACTGATTGCAACAGTTACAAAAACTCTTGTGAATAGGTTGAGGCCATTTTTTGGTTATGGCATACCGGAAGACTTAGTTCCTGACAACGGACCACAGGTGAGTTGTGTAGGCTTTCGAGATCTCAATCAAAAGTGGCATTTCACATATCGGTTTACTGCCCCATTTCGTAGCCAACCGAACAGAAGTACAGACGAGACATTAAATGGAGCGAAGTGATTAGCAATGAAGGCTAAGAGCACCAATGACGATCCGTACCTTATGCTGCTAGAAGGATTAAACATATCGTTACGAGTGATGGGAAACAACCCATCGCAGCGCGTACATAGTCGAAGAACAGGATCATCACTTCCCACAATACTGGGTCTGATTCATCCAGAGAAGAATTCACCGGTCGTACTACGTAAGCGTCTACAGAAACGAGTGTTCCAACGGAGATATTATTATGACCATGATTCGCTGAATATTAAAAAATACAGGTATGGGTGAAACTTTCACCTGAGATCTATAAGCGCTGGGGATAGATATTGCCGAAGGACGTAAAGGATAAGTCTTCTAAGATATCTGGGTAAGAAGCAATGTAATTTTTCAAAACTACGCCAAGTTGGTGTTCTACTGACCGAAAGCATATAAAGGTTAGTTGCGAAAGCTTGTGCCAGTAACAATACTGATGAGGATACGACGATACATATTAGTAAAAAAATTTACAGAACAACTGGCTGTAGATGATACTGATAAGTGATGTCAGTGGAAGCAAACTTGAGCCAACCAACGAAATCGTATATATCTGCCAGTGATTCAGCGATGAAATCACATAACACTGATGTTAACCGTTTGATGAGGCCAAAAACGACTACGCCTTGCAGCCAACCATAGCACGAAATCTGCTGGCCTACTTTACTGACAAAACCGGTGAGCTCCAAAGGCAATTTGAAGCTTTACCCTTGTTTCCATCAACATATCACACAACTCTCTTCTGGCTCCATTCACGAGTTGAATCAACATTTTGTAGGGTACATGTGACTGTTATTAATGGATTGTTATTGATGGATTTCATGTTCGGGCCGACTACAAAATCCACATGGGTCATCCTCGGTTGTGTACAGTTCTGAGATGTTACTGATATCTGACCATACTGTGGAAAATTCTTAGAATGGTACACCGCATATCTGTACTCCACTTATCTAAGCACAATCACGACAGACTGGACACGCACATCTTTATTTGGTGTCCATAATTCTTCGCTTCAAGTAAAGCATAGCATCAACAGTTTGTATAAAGTTGACTCCGTTTCTCTGACACGTAATGATGTTTTACGACATGACCACCAAGAAGCATAACGTGCTCGACCGGACCTCGAATCGAAAGTTATAGCCGCCAACCTTTCTACCTGACATCGATTATGGTTCTATTTGCTTTCTTTTGTGTGTTCCCCCAGGAAAAAAGATACATCTCTATCAGTTGTGTACTACTGCTGCACCTCGTTTATAAAAAGCAGCTCTTGTGAAATAACTTTAATTCTTATAGTCCATGCAACCACTTGAAGGGGGTTTGTTCCACCGGAATGCACAAAGCGTGTCTTTGTCACTATTGACGTTGTCTTTGATGTTGTTCCTATTGTTATTGAGGTTGTTGGCGGTAATACTAAATTAGTGACAATGAATGGGCTTGTTCTATTTGACGTTCTTAACAATACTAGTTCTTAAAACGTCGTCTTCAAGGCCTGGTAAAAAAAATATCGAAGACTCCTATCGATGGTAACCAGACGAGGTGTGTGAGAAACAGGGTGTGATTAAATCGGTCTCTTAAATCACTAGGCTCATCCACTCGCCACCATTCCCGCCAGCCTTGTATTCGGGTACGGTTCCTGAAGTTGTGAGACCAGAAAAAAGTTGCACATTCGAACTAGAGAGGATTAAACTTCTTACACTGCCATGCTAATTTCAGTTTATCTTGATCGCATAACAGTCTTCATTTTCCAAATTGGTAATATCACTGGATGGTGGTCACGTTCTACAGGTTGAGTTGTTACAGTTGAGCTGTCAATACCTATGCTTTGACAACCGGCAGTCGATCAGAAATAGCATGTATTCCTCCGAACTGTCTATCCTTATTCTGTCTAACGAATGTTCGGACGAAGAGTTGTTCTACTGAAGCAAATCTGGTTGCATGAAGATATTACTGAAAACGTTTTACAATTTGATGGCTACTAGTCCTCTGGAGCTGACCGCAATACAGAATTCCGCAATCGCGTTAGGGACATAATCACTTATGTTGATAGTTCGTCGTGTGGATATTCTTGCAGAAAGTTGACAACGCGAACTATATCTCCTGTTTCACTGTTGAGTGTGAAATTGTTTTCACGAACAGTTGCAAAGACCTCCATTTTTAGCAATGTTCACATGACGCTCAAAAGTATCAGAATAGACCTCGATCTGTTCACCGATCAGCTTCCAGTCTGCTGTGTGGAAGAAGTTGAACTTCCACTGTGTACCACTGCCAGTGATTTCAGGCGGTTCAATATATGTCTTCTCTCAAGACTTAGTTTATCTTAAGTTCTGCATTTTCCAGCTGGGAACGATGCACTACCTCATCCATTGCTCCTCACTAACCATTTGGTGCTACCAAGTATGCCCGATAAGATGGATCTAATCTCTGTTTTATCAAAACTGACTGAAATTTATCACGGAACTCTTACAAGCTGTGACTAAGTGGTTCGAACGGACAATGCGACATTGTCAGTGTCACACAGGAAAGTTAGCACAATTCAAGGGTGTGTCGACTCCATCCATTTGCAAGGTCTCACCCATTTGGATTTATCGGTTCACATGGAACACCTTATATGTCGATTGAACTGTTGTTTATTGAGAACTCTGCACACAAGGGCTGATAGAATTTCATCAGCTGAGCTAAAAAATATTTCGTGAGTGGAGAGAAAAGTCACGTACAGTTGGCAATTAAAAATCAGAAGAAAGCTTTATGTCTGCTTTGATCTAAAATGCATAAGCTGGACAAAATTCCCGTTCATATGCACCCCCTCAGGAACAGGATTGTGATATTGCTGCAATGTACAACAGTGTGGAGACACCGAGGTACAGCGTTTCTCTGAACAACAGGACGAGATTATGTAATGACAGTAAAGGACGGCAAGCATGAGTCAGAGGTCCGGTAAATCATGAACACAACTTACACAGTCGAAAACTCCAATGGCATCAATCACACGACAGCAAGCTGCGTTACAATATCTGGAAGAGCAGTTGAGCAATAACTAATGTGTGAACCATGAGTGTTCTATCGCAACGGAAGTTCTTCATACGCGTTATCATGCTTCTCACACGAACATGAATACAACAGTTAATTTGATTACTGTGCTTCAGAAGCTTTTAAGGGTACCTGGACCAAATGTGATTTCGACTTCACACCGAAAAATTTATGCGTTTGTTTCAAGTATGGCCATTGTTTCACTTTCCCTTATAACGTCTCTTAAAAACAATTGACTGATGAATGGAAAAAGTTTGGTACCACACATGTGCATTCAACCCTGAATTCATTTTCGTAATCTACGTAGGTTTTGAGGAAGTTTTCTCCTCAACATTATCAATTGGTGCGCCTCTCAGAGATGAAAAAATCCTGTTATCAAACTTGCCACCAGTTTTTTAAAGACCTTTCAAAATTGATACACTATTTCCCTTTCATATGTTAAAGAAGCAATTATTGTCGTATGCTTTTTGTTGGTTCACATTAAAATGATTAATATTCTGTAGATAATAAGTGTTTGTCATCGCTTCACGGATCTTGAAACAAACATCTTGTGGACCTAGCTGTGCCACATGAGAGCTTCGCGAATACCGTGAATATGCCCAGTTTAGTCATGAGAAAAAAACAAGTAGCAAACAAGCTTGTTTTCAGTTTGTTAACCACCTACTACTACTCAGACCATTCTTCTCCCGTTTCTTATTTTGTTTCACACTTCTTGACATTGTCCAACAAACCATATAGACGTTTTTAGACTGAACCTCACCCACAACCGATTGCATCTGTCACATTTCCACTGACTTTCCAGTCGGCCTCTTTCGAAAAGAAACACTGGACTCGAATTTCATTTTTGTTGAAGTACCCCAGTTGTGTAAAACCTTACTAGGGCTAAAATTCGACGACACTTTCATGAAGTGTTCATGATCCTCACGGCCCTATCACTGCGTACGTATGATCAGTCACTTTCTCTTGTGATTGGCAGGCGAAACTGGTTAAGAAACACATCGAACCGATTTTTAAGATTGCAGTGTGTAAACTGGCAAGAGGGACAATATGCAGTGGTCTTCAGATTGACTCCTTCTTCTTAACTGTTTAACGTCTTCAGGCTGACTGATTCAAATAGCAGTTCTCCCATCCTTCATATAGGCAGAGTGTAGTGATCCCGTTGAGTATGTAAAGCACCTTTCTTTTAAACGAGTCGACACAATCCAAACTCTATTTCTGGATTTTACATAATTAAGAAACTACAACACTCAAAAGCGAAAAGTCGGGGCTCCGGTTGTATTCGAAACAGCGGCAGAAACAGCTCGCCTCAAAGCAACAAGCGCTGCACCAGCTGAACTACGAAGCTACATCAGGAGTTTGGCAATTTCACACTTGAAATCTGTTATCCGGCTTTTAATGTGTACTGACTGAGACCGCAGTCAACTCCTTGGGAATTGGTCGTACGGTTTGTGTACAGCCATCATCCTCCATATTGGCTATTCCTGTTGTTTTTGCAGGTTTGTATGTGAACAATTGCAAATTGGTAGCTGAGTCTGCGATATGTCTGTCTACCGTTCAACGCTCATGAGTAGGACATCATGTTTCACCAAAACGTCCAGATGTCCGTGAAGCTTCTTCCAAGGAATCCTCTAGTGTTTAGACTCGTCCCATTCTATATCAGATTCATCTGTCTGATGCAAACTGGTGGTCGCGTTGACCAACAAATAGGTGGTTGTAGTTTAGTTTGCACATTTGATTTCCCGGGGGGGATGGGTTCTAACGGGACCCAACAAAGCGGAACCAGCCGTTCACCATTTCGCCCGTGGCCACTGGGTTTCAGTCGTTTGCTCAACCCTCTTCAACATGTTACAGTTTGACATTGTACCCAACTGCTTTGTCTCATTGCCTCACCCACTCACCCACTAGGCTTGTCATGTTCTGCTGTGTAGGCGCGTGTATGCACTGTACGGAAATTGTTGCGCGGCTGACATGTCGGGGCCAACCGGTGGGCTTATGGGTGTGTTTTGCTTGCCTGTGGTTAGGCTTGGTCATGTGACCACCCTAACTAGACAAACGAACCTTAGCCTGTTTACGCATGCCAAGGAGTGTATGCAGTTCACCGTGTGACCTTGGTTGCTCCCATCAGCTATAGCCTGCCGTTTCTTCTGTCCGTTTGTTTCCCTTGTTGCTGCTTAACTGGTCTTGAATTCCACATTGTCCGTGCAACACAACCTGTTTCGGTCGTGGTGTGTACTTAGCTTGCCGGCCAATCTAACATGCGTGATGAACACCAGCCGGTGAGGAAATACGTCCTCTGTAAGATGTCAACCTAAGAAGCTTTGGTGCTGCACATGAAAGTTTAATGCTTCGAGAATCCCGTATCTTGCTCATTTATTACATGATAAGAAGATATTCACCCAAGTGTTTCATTCTTTAGTAGGTGATTAGTCTTTTTCGTTTCCTAACAGTTTAAGCGAAGGTTTAGTTACATTTAAACTTGGTTTAATGATGTTCGCGTAATAGTGTCGTACTGTTCTCTTCTAAATGACTTGAACGATAACTTTACCTGATGTGATGTGGTAGTCATATTGAACCTGTTCCTGGAAGATTGGAAAGAACCAAACTCCGAATCATAGCCACTATCGTTAGAAAGGAATACCACACAAACATGCATCAAACTGTTTGAAAAGCGTCAGGACCCATACAAACTCTTGGAGTGGGGTCATCTAAAATGCGGTTATCGGTCATGTTATCGTTGTTAACCTTTGTCGTGCAGTCTTCAGATTTCCCCATATAAATTCGAATCCGCAAAGCGTAAAATATAATCTGCTTACGATATTTATCAGTTTTATGTCCTCCTTTCTGAACCGGGTGGCTCTATTTTAACCAAAGATTTTCTACACATCTATAGTCAATCATAATGACCAATAAAATAATATATACAATCACGAAAACTAAGCTATTAACTGATTGGATGTGTAAGTAAAGGTAAACAATATATTCTTTGGCACAAGTAACGTGAATACTGATAGACTGAGAATGCTTTGATATTATTTTCTAGATGTTGGCATATCGTGTGATGATATTTCGTCCATCAGGTACATTGCATGATCCTCATTTTTTGGCTGTCACTGGTTTTCCAGTTCTACTATATCCCTTGGTTCAAGTCAACAGAAATCATGGATCCCGATTTCATGTTCTGGTACCTAAGCACAACCGAGCCGATAGTTCATGATGCATTATACAAGAAGGTTCCAGAAATTAATTGATGTGCGTACTGAGGTACTTACTCATTTAGGTGATGGCTCTACTGACCAGATTACTCACAGGACTTTGTGTGCATATTCCCGTTTCTACGATATACAGTTGGTGGTCGAATCACAATAACCTGTACCCCCCCCCCTGTCTTTGCCTTCATCTGTCCGTCTCAGTATATTTGAAAGTCTTAGTAACCACGACCGGTTACTTGAGTCATGGGTATTAATATGTGTAGAATTGGCTACCAGTGTGATGAGGACGAGCAGTCGCACTATACTACTCACAATACTATTCAGTAACGAAGTATGAGCATGTATTTGGATAATGAAGTAACCAGAGGGAAATACAAGAAGCACTAGAGTGCAGTTTGACATGAAATGTTTCTCGGGTTATAGAAGAACTGGGCATTCGTAACCGTTGCAACCGCGACATCCTGAGATCAACGTTATATGCAAATGAGTGTTTGTTGTTTTGAAGTCCATACCTTGTGCTGTTTTTCCGAATAAGCAATCTTTAATCCGTCCGCGTTGGTGACCCAGAACACCACACGCACCAAAAAGTGTTGGTATCCCAGCTAGCTAGAAAAATCTCATCCACATAGAAATTCAGCTTCTATCAATGTGTAAATACGTATGTGTTCCAATCATCAATGTGGTTGAGTGATAGGGAAATACTTTTTTTCCGTCCAAAACTGCCTCCTACCTCAGAAAAAAGGTTCTATCCAATCAGAATAGGCGGAAATGCCGCGAATAGTCGATAACTGGCCTTCGCTATTAATTGCTCTGTTCGACCTTTATTCCACCGTGCTATTCGGTGGTTTACTGTTCTTAACTACTTTTTCGACGTTTGACGTGCGATTTTCTGATTCGAGGGTGTTTGTGAGTCGCCATGCACCTTACAAATACCTTACCTTATAAATACCGTAAAAAATGCACAGACGTTTTCAACCGAATTTTCCTTTTGTGTAACTCAACTCAGATCACGGGATTGGTACAGGATATACCTAGCACTCGTAACTCACCCTATGACAGCGAATGCAGATATTGAGTTCTTTAGACAGTGCATATTGTAGTTACCGTGACAACAAAACTGTTTGAGGAATCCCCAAAAAAGTAAATGTCCCTATTACGCGTTCCTTCGGTGATCATACGCCATTTTTCCAATTCCTGAAAGTATTGCATTTTTAAAGATGGACACTTTTGCTTTTTGTATCATCTGAAACATCGTAAGAAGACGGTCGAGAACGAACCGCCATCCTTCAAATCTTTTTTTGATTTCATAATTCCTGTTATATGAATGGGGACAGTTGACTTACTTGTCGTAGGCGGGTTTATATTTCGGTTGGGTTGAAGTGGAAACCGATGGACGAACACACTGGAGCTCTGGATTGTAACACGGTAATCAACCATCTGTTTCTCCGTTTTTCTACCGTCACCCTTGATCTACTGAATATTATGAGAAATCTTTCTTAAAAAGCACCTAGGAAACGAAGACCATTTCAAAGCCATGATATTGAGGCGCATCATAAAACTGATTATGATATAACTCGCATCTAACCAAAAAACAGGGTCAGTTATTTGTACTTTTTATTAATCCAGTTTGTTAAACCAACAGACTGAGGCTGTCGACCTTGTGAAACACAGATTGGTATCAGGAAGAATACTTACTTTACACAAAACGGTAATTCCAACGTCAAAGTGACCTTGAACTGAAGATTTAAAATTGACGTTTCATTCGCTTTGCTACTGTTAGGGACGAGTATTGGTGAAAACACCCACCTGTAAATACAAATGTACTTTGCATTATGTTTCGTAACTTTCCAAATGTATGGTTCAAGGTAAGTCAAGGTCTTTGCTTCCATCACGTGACTGGGACGTTATCAGTGAAAACAATTGGTACAAGCAGCCTAATAACAGAGTCATGACAAGCGTGAAATGGTCAACTAGATGAACTGTATCTGTCCGCCATATACCTCATATTTGTGTGTGGTTAGCACTCAACAATAACAAAATTCGGTCATTTCACCACGTTATCGTATAATGTCACAATAACTGCCATCTGCAATTACAAGCATACTGATACTTCTTTCGGCTGTTTGGGAAAACATTTCACGTATAATTCAATTTCATAGAACCTGGTCAAACGTAAACAGAAGCTCACGAACAGAGGTTGGCTGAAAAATCTACAGGAATGCGAAAACCACAATCAATGTTGTGTGGTAATCAACTAACATCAAACGACTCCCGTATTAGTGATCAGCGAGTGCATGCCTTCAAAATAACCGATCGCGTTATGGTGCACATACACCTTCTCAACCACGAAAGTAAGGCACACCCAGGACCAATCACAATGCTGAATTCACACCATAAATGGGATGCAGGGGAAAGGAATGTAAAAAGTGATTGTCGAGATGGTCACAAACGTTTACTTACACAAGCGTGTTCACTACGTTGTGCTCTCATAAAATAACCTATTCCGAATAAGACCACAGCGGTAAACAATGGCCACACTGTGACAAGAGTGCGTGTGTGTGCGAACTACATTCAGGAAGCCTGAATGTTTGCTGACCTGACACAGGGCCATCTAACACGCCCACACAAATTAGATCTCTGTTTGTCTGTCCAAATGGTTCGGCTCCATATAACACCGTGCCAAGGATACTGTCTCATCGTCTACCTAATTCTTACTTCCCTGTGTCTCTTTTTCAGAAAAGATATGTTTCCTCAGAGTTACCACACTGTTCTGAAGTCGTCGAAATGTGCTTAAGTATTTCAAAAAATTACTGGGTTCGGCCACTGTATAGCAGAAAGCACACGGCGTCACTAGGTTCATCCAGAGGATGATCAGAAACAAAGAGATTCCCCTGCATTGCTCTCATAAAGCGTCTGCTTTCATTGATTAAGGCAAATTTAGAACAATCATTCTTGTGGGGATAAGTACAGAGACCATTTTCGTACAAACGTCTTATCTGTGGAGATGCAACTTTCTTCTAGACGTTTATTATTTTTTTAAGGAATTAAAAAGTCTTTCTTACATGTTGCATTTCAGTGGGTTGCCGAAATCGAATGTTTTTCACCACCCACGTAACTAGATTGGCTTAGAGGTGCACAAACACGTATCCACCTTTTGACTACGACAAATATGAACTGCGTAGGAGTGGCACAGTGCAACTTCGTGTGTGGGATAAAGTACGATGTACGCGTATGATGAGCCAACCAAAACAACCTGACAGAACAACCACAGCAATCATTTAGTAACTTTCTTTATGTACACACATTGTTTCATGTGTTGTAAACATTGAGATATGGGCGAAATGTTCCGGAAAGGAACACCTTAGATTCTGGTTCTTACTCAACTACCCACTGTTTACTCGACAAAAGTTGTGTCCTATCATGAGGAGCCATGTTGTGTCTTGTGAATGTGTGTATAGATTTTTTCGGATGAATGTAAGACTAGTTCACGTTTCAGAATTTCCTCTCTAGCCACCCGGGGTGTTTGAGACGTAGAGTGTTACAACTTGCTCCCGACGTTGTGTTATTCTTACTTCATCTATTAGTAACATATCGAACACGACACCCAGACTGTTTGACTTCATTCGCACTAGATTTGGCGTGGATATCTGATAACGAATAGTTCCTTTCGGATACACAGATTGGGTCTGTGGCTTTCTGACTGCAATGGTCTCGGCATCTCGAGGACGACTCCACTGGTTGCCTGTTATCGACTTCGAACGTGGGTATGGGTCAGGGCTAAGCAACGTGCAATGGCTGACGCAATTTGCCTGTAGGCTCGGGTGGCGGTGGTAGCGATTATCGAATAGATTGGTTGCATAATCTGGAGCCTGGTTCAGTTCCGCTTGTGTTCATCCAGTCTACATAACTAGCGAAATAACGAACGTTTATGCATATACAAAATAATATTATATATAAGACTGTGTATGTAGTCTGTGGCCGACGTTCATATCTGTCTTTGTAAGAGACTACACACATGCGTTGTAGTAGCATGTAGTGCGCCGCCATTTTGTTTTGCCACATATACTCCCTTCCGCTTCCTGTCAGGTCCTCAAACACGGGGGTTCGCCGCGTCCGTGCAACGGGCTGTGGAGGGTGACCAACCAGAACCCGAGGTCGGCGGTCAGTGAGCGTGAGGTCACGTCTGATTGGTGGGAATTCCCGGACCGTGGGACCCCGTATATTTTATATTTATATATATAATATGTTTATCTAGGATATTGACGCTGGTGACGTCGTTATATGGGCTGTATTATCCCAATTAGTCAACAGTGATAACGAACGTGTTATTGCTTATGGAAACCGAAGCCTCAACAGCAATGAAAGAAACCATCGTACCACTAGAAAGGAAATACTTGCTCCAGTATATTTTATTAAACATTTCCGTCAACATCTCCTCGGAAGGCGTCTCTTGGTTCGAACGGACCACTCATCACTCCAATGGCTGCATAATTTCAAGGAACTGGAGGGGCAAGTTGCCCGTTGGCAAGAGTTTTTACAAGAGCACAACTTTGAATGCAAACACAGGCCTGGTCTGCGTCATCGAAATGCTGATGCATTATCTAGAAGACCGATTCGCGACCATGGCGATCGCCCTTTATGCACATGGTACACCATAATGATCACCGTCAGGCCAGAGGAGAGTAATCGATGGGCTGCCATTCAAAGCAACGGTGAAGATCTACAGATCATATATAAACGAATAAACGAAGGTAGGCCACGTCCGACCACACAAGAGATGGAAGGAAGTAGTTGGGAGGCTCTTTGCTTGTGGTCGTTGTGAAACTATCTCTATATAGCCGATGATGTTCTTTATTATCAATATGGCCCGGCATATGAAAGCCAAATTGTGGTCCCAGAATCGGCGGTTCGTATGGGTTTACAGGAACTCCATGAGAATTTGGGACAAGCGGGCCAGAACAAACCTGAAGAAGTTGCGAGACGGCGTTTCTGGTGGCCCCACCAACGAAGAGACGTTGAGGATGTGTGCAGCAGTTGTGGCCTGTGTGCACAAATTAAAAAGTCCAAGAGAGAACGATGCGCACCGTTTCAGAGCATGCTGACGGGGTATCCGAATGAGATAGTAGAAGTTGACATGGTTGGGCCACTACCGAAGACCAGCCTAGGGAATATGTACATTCTCGTGATGGTAGACCATTTCACTAAATGGTGTGAAGCGGTGCCAGTGCCACAAGCGGATGGCGGAACGACCGCCCAATTCATTTCCGACCATTGGACCTCGCACTGGAGCGCCCCAACTCAATTGCTCACTGACAGAAGATCAAATTTTGATATCATATTGGTGTATTAACCGTGTTGAATACTTGGCATAAGGAAGACAAAGACGATTGCCTATCATCCGCAAGGTAATGGTGCCGTTGAGTGCGTCAACCGCACCTTGAAGTCCCTCTTAAAAGCGCTTGCATATCGTGCTAGCGTCCATTCTTCTACTACACAATCACCACACTACCTGCTAATGGGGAGAGAAATGCGGCTGCCGTCCGATTTGCTGTACCCAGATTGCTGCCATATAACCTATTAACCTCAGAATACTGCGTTCAGCTACGTGACAAACTGGCAAAAGCACATGCGTTAGCACGGGAACACCTGCGGACGTCTCAGCGGAGACAGAAGGATTACAATGATAGAACACCAAATGAAAGCCCCCTGAAGCCCGGCAATAAAGTTTGGTTGCGTGCAGAAGTCCCAGGAACTGGAATTCCAACAAAAAACGTTTTATGAATGGAAGAGGCCATACGCTGTGCACGACATCATTTCCGAATCCACCTGCTCTATACGGGACGTTAACGACAATAGGTCCGGACTCAGAGTGGTAGATTTCAATCGTTTAAAGACGGATACTACAGGACAAGATAGGTTGATTAATTGCGATGAGTTGGAAGTAGCTGGGGGATACATTGTACCACCAGAGGTGGGGGGCAGTCCGGAGCACTGCGGCCAGTGCTCTCGCCGGAGGGAGTAGTGTAGTAGTATGTAGTGCGGCGCCATTTTGTTTTGCCACATATACTCCCTTCCGCTTCCTGTCAGGTCCTCAAACACGGGGGTTCGCCGCGTCCGTGCAACGGGCTGTGGAGGGTGACCAACCAGAACCCGAGGTCGGCGGTCAGTGAGCGTGAGGTCACGTCTGATTGGTGGGAATTCCCGGACCGTGGGACCCCGTATATTATATATATATATATATATATATATATATGGACAAGGACACGGGATCTGCTTTGTTTTCAGTACACGTTTCTTGTTGACGCGTGACTTTTCTCTTTTACGAGACGAGCCTTGTGTGTTTCGATCTGCAAACGTTGAACATAATGTGTGCCCTTTCTGTGATTGACTTTCTGGTGTATTACAGCATCAATGCAGATACATGATGTGTGATTTGGATTGATTTTTTCCACAAACAAACGGTTATGATGGAGAACGTCAAAGACCCAAACGATAGCCGTCTGTAGATGGTTTTGTAATCGTGATCTTAACCTGACAGTCTTACTGAAAAAACCTAGAACAACCACTTATTCAGAAGCGTCTAGTTCTGTCGGTTGCTGTTAAACAAGCTGACCAAGTTTCTTAATGATTAAGGCACGCGAAGCTAGCCGTTATTCTATGGATGTAATGTGTTCGAAGCAAAACGACGCAGCACTCAATTTCAGTGCGCCACGAGGTAGTACCTTATACGTAATATGATTATTCGTAATTAGATGTTCAGAGGTTGTCCACATGTGTACTTGGGACAGAATACGTTGGAAATAAAAACTGGACTGCAGGAAGGATGAAATTGCAAGTGAGATAATGCAACACAGGTTTAAACCTGATCAAGAATAAAAACTGTCACAAATTGTGGATGATTACCCATATTGCCTTGCTGCTAAATTAAAACCATCCCAGACAATGTGGAGCGGTTAACAATTTTAAGGTACTTGATGCAGATGTGACGTGTGTAAGCATCGGACTTCAAGAGTGACGAAAGCATAAATCGAGCATGCAACAGTAATGGAAAATATTGCGTTCTAATTGTTGTTTTCGGTACAGTGAGGGCATATCAAGGCAATACAATCTGTTATATGGATCAGTCTGAAAACTGGTAGGTTACAAAAAAGAATTCCTATTACAATCTAAAGCAAATGACAAAGAATTGCCAATACTTATTCCATCTAACTAGGGATGACTGTCAATTACGTTAATTCGTGACCGGCCACCAAGTACCCAGGAGTGTGTGACCGTCGGTTATATTGGCAAAATCATCGACATTCGGGATCTCGATCCCAATTGCAAACAAGCGCCTAGGTGCAGCCTTAGGTTTACGTTCACATCACCTAGTTCCATCACATTAGTTTCTTCCATAGCATAACACACATTTGCTAGGTACCTCATTTTTGAGCTAATTTAGGAAGCAATCCAATCTCCCTCTGCTAGTTCCAGGTTCGAATGCAGTCTGTCAGATTTATGCCCGAAAACACCACTAAACTCTACTCTTGTAATCACAGTTACCATTTATTTCAACCAGTAGAAAACACTTTTTTTCAAGAAACAGCCCCCAAGCCCGAAATCAGGTTTTGGATGGCAATTTTCTGTACGAAATAACGCTTTTATCTTTCTGCCTCTTCGGCAATGTTACTCACAGTGGATCTCAGCTGCCGCATTTAAATAGAGTTTGTCAGCGACTACCAATTCAAGTCAGGCAAGCCCCGACAAGTTATCAGTGATCTAAAGTGGGTTACTGACTTGTGTAAATACCAATAAAGAAACGTTTTAAGGTAAGTCTAGTCACCTGTCAACTTCTGAGAGTTTGTGATTGTGCAAAACTTTAGGGCCTTGAGGAATGGTAAATTCGTTATACTGGCACACTAACTTAGAGTGGTCAGATTCGGTGTCATGACTAAGCTTCCCTTCAGTGTACATTGCACGAATGAATATTTTGAAGAACTGTTTCACTCTGCCGGGACAGCCGGTTCCCTGGATCATCTGGTGGATTCACTCCGAGACAGTTGGGGTGGTGGGTAACAGGGTCCAAGCGTGAAATTTCTGATGACACGTTGTGTCTTCGTAGCTCAGTTATTAGAGCGTTTAGCACGTTTGGACATGTTACTTTTATCGCTGGTTCGGATCTAGCTGAAGCCCTGACATTTTATAATTGGGCTGCTTCCAAAAGTACTATAAAAAAGAACATATATGTTAGAGCAGGAACACAGTTTTAGTTGAGCCCCTGTTGTAAAAAATACCGAAGCAGTTTGGATTCCTTTCTTTCTCCTCAGGTTCCATTATGAGGCCGTATTGAATAATATGAATTTCAACTGAAGAAATGCTTGTGTTGGTTGGTTTGCACCAAAAAATCACCGGGTGGTCGTTTACTGGGGGATCATTTGACCGAACTAAACTATTTTTCACTCTGACGGAAGTAACAACAGCAAAAACCAAATCGATCGGCCCCACATACGCAAAATGAAGTATATCATACATTAATTACTAACATGCTAGATAAAGTTTAATCTTTCATTAATCTCATATTATTAGCGTGGAGTGTGCTTACTGAAGAGAACGATGATTAGGCTGTTATTAGTTAAATAATAAGATATCGGAAACTAAGTGGAACCACCTTCCAGATACGCTGAAATGCCTTATTGTAAATGTGAGAAACACTCACTTACTTTATATGATGGCTGTCCGGAAAAGACTGAGAAACAGGGCTATTCACCTCAAGTGAACAGTCCACATGATGTCCAAAACGCGTCAGCTGGCCGTTGGCATTAAAAACACTGAGTTAAAATGGAAAGACATTTATCGATAACGAGATCATCAAACTGAGAACTGTCATGCGCCACGTGGAGGCATGAATACACAGCTTCACAGCCCACAAACATTGTGACACAACCTGAAAACGGCCAAACACAGCTTATATGCTACGGGGAGGTCTGCACATTCCAATCCGTCCTCCATTGTACTCTCTGTAGCTAGATCTAAACCTGTATTCAAGTCCTGCTGTCAATACATATTGAAAAACTGGGTCATGTTACCACCTGGAGCATGTCCCGTCGACCGATGTGGCCCGTACTCGACCTGGGACAGTAAGACCAATGAACCATGAAAGAAAATCCTATCCGGGTCGGATGGAAAACAAGAGAATTGAATCAAACGCACAAGTGCAAAATACTCAAAGCCAAGACTCGATTTTTGAAATAGCGAGGCGAAGAGAGAAACTGTTAGGAAACCCAGAATTCTCCGTCATAGGAGGGAGAATAAACCATGAGAGGAAAAAATTAAAACAGACTGTCTTGACCAATTTAACATGCTCCCAAACTATTTTTGTGACAGCAAAAGACACGAATTGCGAAGTTGTTCACTGAAATCAAATCCCGTACAGGGGATGAGTAAACACAGGACAATGAATGCGTACACTCATTCCCATGACCGGTGTGTATTCACACACATTGGTCAGTAGCACACTGTCATTCACCTTAATGAAACTTCACCCATAGTACGTACACACTGGTCCAATAGTTACTTCGGATACTTCGTCTTCCTGGTGTCCAGACCTACCCTTTAGTTCTCGGATGTACGCACTGTAACACTCACGAACGAAGCTGCCTGCTATACAACATTCACTGTTAGTAGAAATTTCAGCTAAGAGAATTTCTTTTACCATTTGCAGGTTCCTGGTTTTTATGTCAACGGGGAAGGATCGGGGGCGTGCCTTTTTTGTTGTTGCGGTTTTGCGGTAGTCGATCAACCCAGATTGTGAATACATGCGAGAATTTCACGTAGTGTAGCCAGCATAAAGCCACAGAAGTCCTCTGGCTTTGATTCAGATATCTGCTTCAATCAGTAGAGATCGTAACCGCGTCTGAGTGGACAGATGACCACTGAAAAAGCGGTCTCATAAACCGAAACGCTGGGAAGCGTAGAAAAACAGGTTAAAATGCAATCCGATCCTTGTTGCTAGTAGATTATAAGGTTTTTGCGAACTGTTGGTTCCTGTGTAGTGGCTGGACCGACTGTTTAAAAACCCTTCTTCACCTTGTTCTACGGTCTTATCGAATGACCGTCAACCACATGTAGTTATTTCCTTTAGAAAAGCAAACTTGTTGGCTAGTTGCAGTAATCATGTAAATTCGAAGAAACAAGATTGTCATCGCCACCAAATGTGGAACGACCTTATATCAGTCATTGGGAACTGTGAACTAGGCACCGAATCACAACTCAAACGATTGCGCTTTACGTTTATGAGAAGTCTGCCATATTTTCCAGATGAGTGGTACAGAATGTGACTCCATGACTAAATCGGAGACAACTGAACACAGTGTGATACTATCAATCTTGGATCTCGATCGCGCCAATCTATAGAAAGCCATGCGGAAAAAATCAGTACCACGAACATCACTTCACGTTACTTGAACATTCCCCAGAGATACTGTTTAGCTCAGCAGGTTCAAAACTTTTTCGGAGTACTGCTGCATCAACTCGTTGAACGCAGCTTCATCCGCGTCCCCCGTTCAAAGTGCATTAAATGAACAAAACTCCGAACGGAGACGACATACCACGTTTAATAAAAACTAATCTAAATCTGAATACCTACTCAGCCATCACTGTAATGGCTGTGTTTGGTGCAAACATATCGGTTTACCAATATCAGGCTGGAGAAATCGTAGATATACACATTCAGAAACTGGAAGGAAATCCTCGTTGCCTCCCATCTAGTCCAGTTTCCCACTACTACACCAGATTTTTGAAAACAAGATTTCTGGCTAAGCAATGAGAAGATGATTGTTTGATGATATCAACTTTACGGAACATTACAAATGTACGGAGGACAATTTCATCTTGAATGAACTAGTAATTTATCAACGACATTCGCAATTATATACACATTAAGGGTTCATTAGGGAACAATGGAATTCGAGTGGTTTTACTTACACGGCGCAAAAAAGACCCTTTGTATGCATTGTCAAATAGTGGACTCGTTGATGTTTGTGTAATGCGGAAGATCTTGTTGGTTCACTCATTTTTTCGTCAATCACGTGACGTTTCCGTGTGAAATGTATACAAGAATAAAATCACATCAAAATTCTGAATACAATTATACACACACAATGGTCACACCAAACTCTACTAGATGCCAGAAGAATACATGCATTTACGGTGGTGATGCTCAACATAACATTCCATAACTCTATAAAGTATCTCGTAGAGATACGCCGACAGCCGTTCATATCATCGTTGATAGCAACTCCATATTTAGTAATGTTACACAACATTGCAACTACCAGCTTTCTATGCAAAATTGATTTGCAGATAGACTTAGGTGTAGTGTGCGTAGTGCCATAGCAATGCCGGAGTAGTACTGACAATCGGATATGGCTAAGCATTTGCATACAATGATTCGGTCCTGTCTAATGTGTGATCGGTGAAGCAATGGTCAATACGGTTGCTCCCGGAAAACGTGGTCAGAGTTCAAAGTCAGACCTTGGGCACGAAGTATAATAGCTGTCATCAGTTGTGAAAAATTTTTATTCACAATACGGCAACCACTTATCTGTCCATTGTGCAACACCTACTCTTTATCTGTTTGTGTAAATCGTTCGGATAGGATGTTGGATCGATTATGAACACGCCAATGTCACACATTATATGTTTTGCCGTTAATGATCAGTCTTGACTTTCTTTTTTGGCCCGATTAGTTAACGTTTGATACGAGTCTACGGCTGAGCGACACAACGGGCAATACCGAAAGTTAACAGCATTGTGAGATAGTTTGAACTGCTCAGACAGTAAATAGGATCCTCTCACACTCCGAGACCTAGGGTTCGCTAAACCTCGATCCACTAAACTTCACTATAGATTAACAGTCTCCGATATTCATTATCAGCGAGTGCGTTTTGCACGATTTTTTAATATGTACCTTACTTTCCGCTTCACAATTACATGAGTATCAGCTGTTTTGCACATCGTGTTTAGTTATGTGGAAAAACAGCACATTTTTGTGGGCACGCTCAACTACAAAACACAGTTTCGCCAACACTACGTTTCAACAGCTGAGCATAATTCACATCTGTGTAACAAATCAAAATTTGCTCCGGATAGCTTTACGAATACGGTAAGTCCGAAGTGGATTATAAAAGTACAATGGAATGTGGCTTTTAATTTCCCTGAAAACTTCTATGCATCGCATGTGTGTGCAAATTAAGGAGTGACTGTTTAACTGCGGAATTGTGATCCAAACTTTTGGTCTGAAGTTCGTTGGTCAAAATTCAACCCATCAAAATGACCGGATTTATACGCTTGTCTGGTTGGCACATTATCAGAATTTTCATTAGAACCCAGCTCCGGACAGCGAACAACTCAAGTAATTGAGACCAGTTGCTTCTCTGTAAGCCATCTGTTTTCGTCTTGACAGTAAGTAGTTAACCAGCTTCTTGCTGGAACGTCCAGTGCCCCGTGGGCATCAAACTTGAGGATGATGGAAAAGACTTGGAAGACGTGAGCTCATAAGGTTGCTCACGATAGTCCACTTGCCGAAAAGCTATCTGGTATTATTCGTTGAGACTGAGGGTCTCCCAGACTGTCAGTGAACCACATCTAAGCAGGTGTCGAATATACAGCACTTGATACATTCTGCGTTGATATCGGTATTCTACTCACCCATTAGGTTTAGTTTGTTTCATCAATCATTTGACACATGTCATTGTGCTCATGGCGATCGTCAGGTTTTGTGATCATCTCAGCTGCAGAAATCCCGTGAACTTTCGGGCGGCCAAGAATTATTTATCTTCCACATTTTTATGAACAGTTTCCTTCAACTAACTGAAGTCTGATGCTATTTACTATCAGTGTGCCACTCAGAGCTTTCCACTTTAGAGTTCAAGCTGAGCAAGGCGTACTCTGACCGGTTTGTTTTGTGTACCACGCAAGACGATACTAAGTTGATGCTCTTTCATTTCAGACGGTCTATTCCGCTTTACCGAAGCCCTAAAACCGAAACACTTCTCACTGAATGCCAAAATACCGTATCCCCTAAACGATGGTCATGTTCCTCTGAGTACTTGTTCTATGTTGCCTGGTCGGCTGATCCGGGATTTTTCTGATTGGACAGATTATGTTTTATCGGCACACACCTGTCCAACGAGTGGACACTATGTAGATCGTATAAGCCAGACGTAAACCCAACACGTCCTCCCTACCACTCAGGTTACGGGTCCAAATAAACACACGCCTTTCATGCGAATGTGTACGCCAACTGAGTCTTGTCAAAGTGTAACAGTGCACAGTTGTCCCTCAGCAAGCCCAAACCCCATGATCAAAAGCCAAACAGTGTACAGATGGTACTCGACTTGTGGCTAGATGAAGATGTACGTAGGTAAAAAGACTGTAACTGGCTGTATAAAAAAACTAGGACTGCTGTCCACATTGAAGCAATATAATTCACTTTAGGTTCTGATTTCCCTATAATTGCCGATTTATCACAGTTTGTTGAAAAAACTTTCACTGCTAGAAATAAATAAAGTTTTAAACTGTGTATTTTGTGAATACGTGTTTGTAAGACGCATTGGATACATAATTCTAAAAGACGTTCCCAAACCACGTAACCAGTCAACAGTGGATAGAAAGCCGTTTTTGACGGAGACATCCATAAAGCTTTGTGACATTGTTTACGGAACCCACATACTCCTCCATTGCTGTCATGCCTGCTTGTTAGGTAATGATTTCACTCATTTCATTGTAACAACAAATGACAGGCAAACGAACTGTCTGCACACAAGATATCTTACACAATACTGTTGGCCTTTTCAAACTTACTGACCTATTGTTACCTATTGCAAACAGTGATCAGAAACAAATGAACAAGTCCTTTAAGATCCTTTTGAGTTACGGTGGTAACACGTAGTTTTGTACTTTGAACTGAACATAGTGAATATAATTTCCGTCTGTTTGTATATTGTGGTTCCTAACGTTTTATTGACTTAGTTGACCGCTACTTTCACACCTCATTCATCATGCTTGAACAGTTTACCGGCGACTGTACAGAAATGTAGATGAGGAGAAAAGCTGTCAACCCGGTAAAAGGTGCCCTATAATTCCAAACTTTTGTAGATTGAGTTACGGAATTACTACGTCCTATCTGAATCGTCCACAGTGTGGATACCTAACAGGACTCGGAAATAAAATTTTTAGAAAATAATCTGTTCGTCCTTTTCCAGGGTTCGGATGAAGAAGCAATCCCAATGTATTAAGGTTCATCAAGATGATATCCGTAGATTCGAAACTACACCCAAACTTGTCACACCCTCAGGCAACTAAAAAGATGAAGTTCTAGCGAGGACGGTGGTTCGAAAAAAATATGCATTATGGGCACGCTACAATTAATTAGGTCCCAGTTTTAGCCGAGATATGGTCAGCGCTTTCCTGCCTTTGGGACGCGTGGGTTAGACGCACACACAAGCAGGTACAGTCACCCAGCTAGTGAGAACCGGATCTAGAGATTGCATGCTCCTCGTTCACAGCTCTCCAAACTGACCTTAACTGAATGTTGTTGATTTTTCGACTAACCGACAGTCACGCCGGTTTATGCGGCCTTCACGACCTCGGCTAGCAGAGCGTCTTGTACTCAAACTCAACGATGTCTGCCTAACAACCTAAAAACACAATAAGCTTTAAAAATGGCTTTGAAAGTCTCAATTTTTTTCTTGCACACAACGATAGCAAGTTTACCCACTTTCCTCAAAGACTATTACGTCGACCTTGCTGAACAACTCATCGGTGAACTGGAGTAAAGCTAACGTTCACCTGATAAGCGATTGTCAAATCAACGACGGGTTCTTCGGTGAATCATCCACGCACTTGTCTGAATCTAGAAAAAACTACCCAGACAAAAATATGTCGTGTGTATTTACTTGTTAAGTTTCCAGTGACAAGAAAACTATGTGGGTCTAATAATTCAGCACTTTGCTAAACGATCATTGATTTTTTCGGGACAGGTGAATGAAATAACTATTTGTAAAATCGTGAACCACTTGGGTGATAGAAGCAATAAAATCAATGTAGACTGATCATTGAATACGGCCTAAAATATCCCACCGTATCGGTGGTTTATATTTGTCCGCGAACTCAAACGAATGTTCAAATCATTGTATTCCTACCTAGGTTAGATTGCTTCAACTATCTGGAACACTTATTGACACACTTGATCAATACGGTGTCCGTCAACAGCACTCTTGTCTCAATATGTACAAAAAACGGCAATGAATAATACTGTAAACGTTGAACAACATGGAACAATGTTTTTATCGAGTAGTATGACTAATCAGCACCCTATTAATCAGGATCGGTATCTCAGACTATTAGTTCATGTTGGTCACATGCCGTCGAAATTTTCAAGAAAAGACGTTTTCCTGTGACTCACTTCAAACTAAGCCTGATTCGCACTTGAGGTAGAACAGGCAGTCCGAAACAGATTGCCGCACTGTAAGTTGCAATTTTCACAGCTCACGGTTATATTTTGTGATTCAGTGTTGTGCAGTTTGTAGACACCATCTTACTAACTTACTCAACACCTTTGTTTGATAGCATCATCAACATTTTTGAATTTCACTGGTCACAACCATAAACAGGAGTTTACGCATACCGTCTGTCTTCAAATGTTTTGTGGATTTTTGGCTGGTAAATTAGTTGCACGATATCTGCTGGCCAACCAATGCTCAACGCTTTGTTAACTTACCCAGTGTGTGAAATAAATTATCCAACATCGCCTGAACCTACTGTCTGACGTTATCTCTCTTTTGTGTGCGGTAACCTTCCAACTCATTACATTGACTAGTCAATGAGTCGTATTTTTATGGATAAGTTTTTCGTTTTATGTGTACGCGTATCTTCTGCACCCATTCGCAAGCATCACCGATTTTTTTCGGAACTATCATAATCTTGATCGTTTATTACCATTTGGTTGAGTAGGCCACTACAAACTATTGCCTACTGGTCATGTAGTCAAGTGGATAAAAGAGTGTGACTCATGGTCTGTTATCGTAGGGAGGTGAAAAAAGCAACACACTGTTGATTGTAACATTATAACCGGTCTGCATCGGTACAACATGAATATGAATATAACAGTCAATAGGACAGCATGACCTTGACAGGTCGAACGTCAACGACAGAGACGAATCAACACACGCGAGTAAGTGAGCAATCATTGTACCTAAGACAATTGTGTGTGTGTGAAAGGAAGAGAGAGGAATCGACTGAACGTCATCTCTCCACCATTTCTCTCCAGAAACTGTGAGCAGAGTATACAGCGATCTGCCTGTCTGTACAACTGCGATAGATATAGATGTGTGAAGCATGTTGCTCGAACCAAGTAGTTTCTGTGGTACCGCGACTGAGTTCAGACATCATTAACTATGGAACAAATTCCTTGCAATAACACACCTCTTTTCTCCTTGACGGGTCCCCCATCCAATGGACCTTTTGAGTATGTGGGGTTCGGGAAGCGACAGTTGTTTAGCACCAAATGAACAGGTGCATCATTCGGTAAAACAAGTGAGAGCTTACTGTCTAACCTTCGATAATGAGTTCCTGCTTCATGTTGCTAACGCGTCGCACTGTTTCCGAAATTTGTTAGTTACGTTCACCTGTGTGTGCAAAGCTGTCCCACACGTGACTTTAACTGGTCTTCCAGTTGCAACACAACGAACATTGGTTCTGTACGGGGAGGAATGTAACATTTTCCCACTCTTACCAGTCGAAATGAATTATTTGGGTAGTCTTTTGAAGAGTGAGTCAACCACTCTACTGTTCTGTTGGCGGCTAGATTGGAGGCAGTTTGTGAATGTTGTTCAAGTCACACTGATTAAGAGACTGCTTGACTTCGTAACCAGCAAAATCTGTATCGCTGTCGGTTACGATTTCATCCAAGACATCGTAGCCCATGGTGATGTACCTCAGACAGTGTGCTGCGACCGCAAAAGACGTTTGGATTGTGAAGTTGTTCACTGAAATGAAATCCTGTACAAGTTATGTGTAAACATAGGACAATGAACGCATACACTCATTTGCATCACTGATATGTGTCCACAAACAGACTGGGTAGTAGTACACTGTCATCCACCCTGGTGACACGTCCTCCATAGAACATACATACTGGTCCAATAGCCACTTCTGGTCCCTCATCTTCCTGGCTTTCAGACTTATTCTTTAGTTCCCGAGTGTGTACATTATATTACTCAAACGAAACTACATATTATACAACAAACGCAAGATTCACCTTGTTTTAACACCTCCGCGCAAGTGGGTTTCGAGTTGTCTACTACAAGAATACGAAGTCACTAACGCATGATGCTCATCAATAAATGCTATGTAATGTGGATCCTTTACATCAATCGTGATTTCTGATCACTGGTTCATAGAATACTTAAGGAGTTGTGCAAGTGCTGGGGCGCTCTCCGCTCCTCATCTGGTCGTTGATATTAACCCAATATTCCTTAGAGATACTTCAGTCTTGGTTCACGCGTGCAGCCGTCGAAACAATTTCGCAACACTGCACCGAACTTTAACTGCACTGGAATGACTCTAATAAGCACCTAATGTAACGTGATTCATCAGGAATATGGATTAAACGAAGCCGAATCTGTGCATTATATACACGCCAACTACTGATACGAATAACGGTAGTGTGTTGAGATAAAAACAAGGTGTTAGGGAATTTTTACGTTGGGCCAGCCGGTAGAAATTTTATCTCTTGAAGTTTTGAATTATGCTTTTCTTTAGTTTCAGCCTTTGGGCCAACCTGATCGGTGATAACCTCTGCTTCCTCAGAAATGACCTGATTGTCGTCGTTCGATACGCGTAAGGGTAATGAATTTTCAGCTGTAACGTTCCTAATGACATTGAGCGATATTTTACGGTAAAATTGGTCAAACTTGACCCAGTGTACTACTCACTATCACAGAAAGTTTTATGACGTCAATCACCATGTAGCTGCAATGTAAACAAAGCTATATGACCCTCCCTCAAAGTAAAATGTCGGTCACAGTGATACACTTGCCACCATTTGAAGCCGCATCCACACACCAGTACCTCCTTTTCGGTTGTAGAATGGTTACGCTACACTTCTGTAATAATCCTTGCAGCAGGGGCGATAATTGCTTTTGTTGTGGTTGATGCAACTATGACAGCGTCGCTCGAAAACGAACATCAGAAGTGTCAGCTGATATAGGCAACCCGGCAGTTGGGGTGGAAATAAACATTTTTCACTTTAATAAACATGCGTTCTTGCTGGTTCAACCGTTTGAACGGGAAGTTCGTCCGCGTTAGCAGTCTCAGCGGTTCAAGCACGACTGCAAGATCTGGCAAATGATTGTGCCGATAGGAACACAGTTAGAGTACACGCTTAACCTGGGTCGAATTAGACTGCCTTTGAGCCTCAATTATAATATCACTGATTACAAAATCTGGGCCAATGCCCTTGCTGAACATTACATACCCCAGAGAAGTAGACTCAATTGAATAGAACGTTTGTGAATCTGAACGGAGTTGGGTAGACGCAGCTCACCCACCACGACATGGAAGTTTCCGTGGTGGTCCCCTCTAGTAGGACCAAACGCCTGTAAGCTGCACAATCTCACAGTCCATAAGTAAATCGAGAGGTGAATCCCTACCGAGCAAATGGGGCGGAACTCAACCGTAACTGTCAGAACCGCGTACTGAAATAAGCCATCTGTTATGAGGAAATCAGTCAAGTGTCTGGATGCGACAGCAAGAGTTATGCGGAAAAAACACGGTGAGGGCCCGGCAGGGAGAAAATTTTCTTAATAGACAACCGAACCAGTTGTTTTTCCTCACTAAACAGAATGAGTTTCCCTATTACTTACTAGTTGATGTTTTAGAGCTCTACACAACTTCTCACAGAGTCGTCTTTTTAACAGTAATCAACATGAAGTGAACCCCGTCTGGACACAAGAAATGAACAGTTGTTCCATTTCAAAGCATTTCATTGATGATGGTTTCCACAGTCCACCTCCTTGCCTCTGGCAGTAGTATATGTTGGCTGTTGGAGAATGGTTCCACTCCTTCTTGTAATTTGGTTCACTGTTCTTCTAAAGTACACTTCTGGTGGAGTCTGCAAACAAAGAAGAATGTCTCTGTCTGAGTTCTGAACTGTCAGATATGATCAGTCGCTCAGCGGATGGAAAGAGCCGTAAGACTACCATTACACCATATGTACAAAGGGGTTTATGCTCGTCGTCATGGAAGTTCATTGCCACATGCATCAATGTTGAGCATTGATTTTTCATGCCAGTCACAATAAAATCACATGTTTACAAGGAGTGGACTAAATTCCACAAGTGTAAGCAGGCAGATTAACGGACAGATAACAAGTGATTTTCGTAAAAGTTAGCCAAATTCCGAATCACGCTCTATTCAAAGGTTTTTGTTCATTTTCCACCGGTCGTAGTACACAGTGCGTATAATCGAAGAAGGCAAACAGGACTCAGAAACATGTTGTGTTGATAGGAAGCATTCTTACCGTGAAGCACAATTGTGTGTACTGGTTTACCACCTGAAGCTTAAAGAGAGGTGTCGGGAAAGTCGCTATTCCCTCAGAAACATTGTTTGGCAAAAAGACTTGTGAGTGATCTTCGCCACTGCCAGGGTCATGTACTATCCGGTCTTCACGAACGTTCTCAGCCCTCTTGACAACTGTTGTTGTCATCTCGACAACACGTCTACCTTGCACTGTCTGAACTTTTGTCCGGTCCATCATTTGCCCTTTGTTTGTTGCTAGCCCCAAACCCTATAGATATAAACAGGGTTGTGATCATGTTTTCTTCTGACTGAGTGGTATACAAGAAGCTCTCTCCGGAAGTCAGTCTTTTTCTGTGTTCATGTGTTGGCCTCGGGTGGTTGAGTTGTCCGGGGAGTTCCGAACTAGCCGTGGATACTCCGTAACCCGTTGTTCTTAACCGCTGATCGTCATTCTGTTATCCGCCGGTTTAGTATCGGTTATTCTGTTATCCGTTTACGCTGTGCTAGTGTAGCGAGAAGGCGTCCAATAAAGCACAATCTTTATTGTCCAACCCGCTAGTCACATGCAACGCGCGCTCTCTCGTTTATAAGTCGCAATTCCAACCCGCAGCACCCCCCGGTTTCCGTTCACACGTCGTGTGCACTTCTAACCGGTTTACGTGCGTGACCGGTGCCTTCTATCGGAGGGTTTTTCGCTTGCCATTCCTCGTCTGTTTGTCCGATTCCGTTGCGCGATGGCTCGTCCGGCTGCTCGTGCTGTCCGCCATCCACCCAGTGTTGGCCTTGACCGTATTCCAACATCGTGTCGAGATGTTCCTCTGAATGTTGGAAAAACCACGCCTCCGATCTGGCCGTCTGTCGTATTTCGCCTGCCCTGCCTCGCCCGTTGGTCCGATCTAGTCGAGCGATGACTCATCCGGTCGCGCACGTTGTCCTTGGTCCGATCGCGGCAGGTTTTCGAACGTAACTCCCCCCCACGTTGAGGTATTCGGCCGAGCGTTCGAAAACTCGCACCCCCGACCTGACAATCCACCACACTAGGCCGTAGACCCAGTTACAAGTTTGTGCTGTTTTTCAACTATGGCTGACGAATCTGTTGAATTAAAACGTCCTCTGGCGCACCAACAAGGACTAACAAAATTGTTAATGTAAGTACAGCGCGTGATTGACAAACTTGAGCAAAATGACCGAGTCGTCCACCGTTGCAGCACCTGGACTTGTCAGCGAGCCCTTCTGATCACTGGTAGATGCTAGCATTTTGTATTGACTCGTCAGTACCAAATAACTAATAACGCGGTACTTGAGGGAGGGGGTATGAACAAAGTAACGAACACCAAAAACAAAACGTCCAATCATGCGTTGGGAGTGACATTCATCGTGGCGGTCTAAGGTTCACAAACAATTGTTTTTTTACACACAATACAGGTCTGAACCTAAGTGGGTTCATAAACAAGCCTCACAATGGAACACTGTAGTGGTAAAGAATCGTAAGCCCCCAGCTTCGTCGATAGGACGAAACATCCTCTCAGCTGGCCACAGCGTGTACTCGACCTCAGCCTTCAACATCATAGTGCGCCAGTACAACCTACAATTCCTAAAATTTGCTGAAGCCGCCTTGATTAACCGGTTCAGTTCCACCAGTGTTCGTCTTCCAACTGTTTGTTTCAAATTAATGAAGGCATGTAACTGTTTCAAACTCCATTTCTGTCTGCGTTAATTCACGGACACTGTCCTACGAAAGTTTCGATGTCTTCAGATAGTGAACACATGGTTAATGTGATTAGGCTTCAGCGATAAACTGCTTAGCGAATATAACTTCCTCGAAATTTCCATCGATCTCTTGGATTAATCCACATCCGCACTGATCGCACCAGCCGTGTAACAGAGCTACCGGTAAATTGACCACATTCCTGGATTATGTTCGAATAAATGAATCGCGTATCAGAGACAGTAGTTTCGTTATCCTCTAAGTTGTCGAGAGTGGTGAATACCTCATCAAAGTTGGATTTTGAGTGCAGTTTATGGGAGTCAACTTTACGTTGTCCCTCTGCTCCCAAGGATTTACTAATGACTTTCAATAAACAGCAAGTGATTTAAGCACAGAAAGTAACTCCGCGTAATTCATAACAATGTCTTCCACACAAATTGTGCAGGTGGAATGAAGAAAATGATAGCATCGGTCCAAATGGTTGCAGGAATTTTGAGTACCGAGACTATTGTGCAAGTAATTTGCTGTAGAGCGTCAAGCTGTTATGTCACCGTATGAATGGAAAGAATGACGTTGAATGGGAAACGTTTAACGTAACTCGTTAGTTGATTCGCATGAGTACCACATGAATATGAGAGTAACAACCGATAGAGTGAAATTGACCGTGATAAATCGAACGTCAGACAAGGGGGAACGAATCAGTTCACGGGAGAAAGTGCAACACATATGCATACTATAGAACGAGTGTGTGCGTAAGAGATAGGGAGAGAGAGAACTCGATAAAACTTCAGCATATCAAAAAAAATAACGCATCGGAACGCGTGCCTGATTTCAACGGCAGAAATGTTTGACTCAAAACTGTTGAGCATAACAACCAACCGCCAAATCATAGTCTGACACTGTCGCACCCCATTTGGAACCCTAACCTAAATGCAGCAATTTCTCTATAGCATGAGCTTACTGTTCACTAACATAGGGTTACGCTGTGTCGTCGTCGTGTTCCTTGTTGCTTTAATTTTTTTGACGGCGTAGTCCAGTAAACAATACTAGCGGTTGGGTTAAAGAGAGAGCATCCAGAAGTTGACGACAATTGTCCTAGCATTGTGTATGCTAGACAGGTACAGTAGCCGGACGATGCATTTTGTGAATATGGTTAATATGGTTAATGTATATGATTAATATACTTCGCTATTCTACATTACCCATGAAAGAGGCCTCCGTTATTACAACATGATAAGCAATCACTACATGCTGACAAACAGATTGAGAATAACACAACGTTAGGAGCAGTTTGTAATACTCTACGTTTCAACCACCTCGGGTGACCTTCCTCAGGAGTGTTGTAACCGAAATCAAATTAACGATTATCAATAACATGCTAAACACGACGCCCAAACTGTTTGAATCCATTCATACCAAATTTGGTGCGGATATATTACAACCACTGCATACTTGGCAAGCGTCTTTTGTTGCACACAGCGATTTTGACAACTGTGCTCTGTCTTGTATATATATGGGTTCGTATTTCCTCGCGTCCAATCACGGCATATTTGTGTGCAATTGGAAAGATTCTAGGATTCTAGGATCACCCTGCGAAGCGATGGCATGGGCTGGTCGAACGGGTCTGTTTAAGCTGAAAAATGGTGACGTCCATCACAATGATGTGCAGCCGTTGTCTCGCCCCCTCGTGCGGCACATCACGTGACAAGCAGCCTAGCCAAAGTGACACTCACTGTCCCGACTGCCTTTGCGCGTCCAGACATTCACCGACCCGAAGACTCTCTTCCACACCCGAACACACGCACGAACGCACGCCGCACACATTTACCGTCTGAACACTCAGCCAATTGGAACGCTCCAACTGGATGTGGTTCGGTGCGGTCGATACGCGGGCACGCATGACGCAGTTGGACACCGACAGGAGAGGCGCCACTGGATTTGGCTTGTGCACTAATCTCAGCGGTAAGGATCCAGACCAGTGACTTGACATTTGCACTACCACTGAGATATCGTTATTTTTTAGTGGTTTCTCAAGCTATCACGGTTAGGAGTTCCACTACGTTTGCTGAAGTAGGTTGGCCTTCATGAATCATTGTCGTAACGCCGCAGCTGGTGTGCATAAAAGAGAACAGTTTTACTTCCCCATCTGACACGTGAACTTTCCAAGTGCACATTGTAGAGAAAAGTTGACCCACATCACCACAAGCGCAGTGCGATACTATCATAGTAACGGTTAACAAAGCACTTTGTTCCTTGCTATGGGTTATCCTAATCAATTGCTATATGGATCGTTTCATTCTGGTTCGACTGTCTCTCATTCTTCCCTTTTATCTAGTTCGATATCTGCAATGTCGCGATTGAGTGATAACCATCGCTTAGTGCGACCATGGAAAACTGCAACGCTTCGATACTCCCTTCTCTTGAGTTGTTTCATCAAATGTATTTGTTTTCCACCTACACGTAACTACTAGAACAATGGCTCATTCAAACTACCACAGCCAAGGATGTGCACAACTCACCATGAGGCACGCAGCACATGCTTCAACGTTGTGGCGAGTTTTCGTTAATGTCAGTCACAGATGTAGAATCACACGTTCTCCGAAAGTACAATAATTTGCTTAGTATGATCAATTAACTTTTTCCTCCGATCGATGGGTTATCGCCTTCGTCAATGTGCACGCGACTGGTGTAAGACAAACAACCGATATCCACCACATTCGCTTTTTTTGTCGGGCGACACGTAAACAGTCGGGCATTACGTTTGATGGTGATGAGTCACTTCTGATATGGAAGGTACTTCAAACTAAGGAAATCAGATATGACACAGAATGTGAGTAACCACACTGTTGAAAATTCGCTCACTTCCGGAAAGAAATCAAAAGCAGAACTTGTAGCATAAAGCAAATTTCAGTCCATTAAGTTTCTATTCGTTACCTTATAGACAAGGTGTATCAGTAAAATGAGGGACTATAGCTGGTGCCGAAGCCTTGGCTTCCCTATTGGTCGGCCCGGCTCCGCTTGTAGCTTGTTTGTTTTAACACGTGACGCACTTGAAAAACTTGTTTTACTCCGATGTTCGTTACAACACGATCCGATGTTAAGGCAACGTGTTACCATGATTGGTCACCGCGCTGAGATGCCAGTCTACCCGCCTTGTCAACAGTGTGGCCTTCTACGAATCGCCGATTGACTTCCTACGGGTGCATTTGTCTAATTTGGGTAGCAGTGATTCACCTAAGTAAGAAGGCGTTGTGATACATGGATGGCATCGTGGGACAACTGGTGAGGAGGGTGACGGCATCGGAGACAATGCTCAAGTCATTCACTCCTGGCGCCAACTGTCCCAACCGGAAGTGTTCAGAGTGTCTGCCCTAGGCGTAAACCCAAGACGAATGTCTAGAATCGGCTACCCTTGTCTCAAGCACGGCCAATTCTGTTATTCACAATCTGGCGAGACTAAATCTAATGTGGCTCAGAATTCCGTTTCTAGTCTTCACAAACGTTATCTTCACTTCACGATGTTCGGCTGCATCCAGCTGCGGGAAGACTTCGTTAAATAGCTCAGGAGGACAGTGTTGAACAAACACTCAACCATACTTGAATTTGAGACCGATAGTATGCAATCACTGCACCAGAAGTTGGGCTGGTTCTTCCGTGGGTGGTAGAAGAAAAAAGTTACCGATAGAAGTCTACAATCTCTGCTTCGTATGAAATGGTAACAATCTTATTTGCCAGCAGTTTGTCAACCCAATTTTATTGACCAAGTTGCAACACCGACTGCACAAAATTGAGAGTGACACATATATGAGGAAGTGTAGGGACCGTCCGCAGATGTATGTTGAAGAGATCACAGAAGGACCACAACAACAATAGATAAGTGACAAACTAAAACTAGATCTGCTTAAAATCAACTCGAATATCAAGTCATAATCACAGATTTCGTTTCTCCGATTGCTCGATAGAAACGGAGTAATCAATTGACATGGGTCATTTTAGGAACTTAGACGAGGGTTCATGAATATATATGTTTGGTAGTGAGGATTTCTAACCTACAAAGACCAGGTAAGCTATAGATAGAAGCTGCGATGCAAATCTCTTTAGTGCACAAGAATCGGTCTTGACTTTCGCCTTGATTGCTGGATGTGATGACCTCTTCACCGGAACAACAGAACACATCCTCACTCAAAATCAGTTGACTGTGCTCGACTGATTGCATGTATTTTAGCTTGTCTTGTTTTCACCCACCCTCAGACTATTACCAACCTAGTATTCTATTATACAACCAACCTACGAGCCATCGCTTTTTAACTGATATTTTGCAAACAATTCACTAACCTTTAACCAAACTAAACCAACAATAGAGCGATTGTTCCGAGGAATAAAAGTCGGTCATAAAAGGAATTCACATACTTAAAAAAGAGCAAACAACAAGAAGTAATACGGCCCATTTACTACGAATACCAGTAGTGTCTTCGGGTTTTTCATGCTAGTCTGAGGCGTAAGCACGATCGCATTCCAAATTACCTGATAGCACCGTGACCGCAAGTTCACATATGAAACATCGCGATGTGTCCAAGGTCCTCAGGCAGGAGGGAGGAAGGATGAACCGGAAGAGAGCAGATAAAAACCTGTGGATCACCTCGGACATCCTAGAGATCAGGCTAGTTTCTGTGAGGATGGTGGTAGCCCAGTAGTGTGTATCTATTCTCAGTGCGCGCGCCATATGTTGGCTTGTTATCCCTCTACTAAGCTGAGAACCAGGTTCCTGAAGGAGATCAGCAGTCATGTGCAATTTTTTCAGTATGACCCATTCGGTTCACCAGATACGTCTAGTCCACCATTAAATAACGAAACGCGCACCAAATGTCGTAGGTCATGTGCATGGGAATGAACCACACAGTTGAGGATTTCAGCCATTCTGCAAAAATCACCATTCCTTACCCGGTTCAGCACTCTAGACTTGTAGTCTTCTGTGGTATAGATCCGCAAGAAGATAAGATCTGAGTAGATGATTCAGTTGGTTCATTTGGAACTATTTGTCCAAGTTATTCATTCGAAACAGTTTGTTTTTTTCCAGCGAGATATCAGCCAGAGGAACCGGTCTTAGCCCTGATTGATCTGGATATTAGCATGAGTACGATCACTGTTTCAGTGGTCTCCCTCTACAGCTGGTCAGACAGCGGAATTCAATCTCGAATTCCATTCGAGGTAGTCACGGTTACTCAGAATGCCATAGCTAAACACGTTCAGTTTTTCATAAATATCTTAAGATTTAAGACTGATTTGTTTGGTTTGAAGAACTTTCTGTCTGGACTCGATAGCCGATTGCTTGCAAACTTTTCCGAAGTTGTGAATTGTCGAACACATTCCAGAAGTCGTTCTAACTTTCCGAAGGTTTGCACATTTTTTTCAACTAGATTCACTTAATCTCCACATTTTTCAACTGCCATCACTTTTCATAATTCCTCTCAGTTCAAATGTGATGCACCTAAGCAAATTAAATACGAGGCACAAAAAGGCAACATATTTCTAGATCTGGACTAGATCTGTTTTGAACAGCATTTTGTATCAGGAATGAAGCGTTACCAAGAGGCTAAGTTACCAGTTACTGAAAACTGTTTTGAAATTATCACTCTGTAGTGGGTTTGTAGCATATTCCAAGTAATATTTAACACAATTCTGATTCGATAATCCTCCGTCTACTTCAGAGTCCTGTCAAACCGGCTGTCTCTAAGACTATAGAAATACCTCTCTCCCCACCGTCATCTGTTTTCGTTGATTATATATATATATATATATATATATATATATATATAAGAAATCTAGACTTTCATACAACTGGTCTTTGTTGTTGATTTAGGCTGGGGAAATTGTTAGATTGTTACGGACAGTAAGCCACCAGCAGTTGACCGCAGTTTTCGCAATCGGGTGAACACTTTTTTATGGGTCTTCGAAGGAAAGGAAAATGCGGACTTTAGTTGGCCGATTGAAGTCAGCAGAATCAACTTAACTAAGAAATCCTGATTGTGACAGTATCGACTGAGGAGAAGAGAGTTCTGTTCATTCGGTAGTTGGATAGACTGGGCACGCTGAAAACTATTGACACTAGGCTGCGGTAAAAATTTTATATAAAATTATTTGGTCTAGTGTATTTGACTGTTAGTGAAATAGTGATTAGAACGTCCACTTGATGATCACGCGAGCAGGGACATGAACTACGAGCCGGACGAGGATATGAACAACTGATGAGCTCTAACGAGAGCAAAACTCGAGTCTCGTGTTTCTTCTCAAAGCTTACTTCACTGTAAAAGCTGTGAGTGTATAGGAATGACGTTCAGAATTTTACCTATTTCCAGTTTGGAGCGGTATCCAGCTTGCTATCACTGTCAATCTAAAAAAAAGCATGCCTAAAATATAGTGATACATGTGACTTGAAGTGAAGGGATTACAAATCATATACCTGACTGTCTTATCTGGATCCATCGGACAGCACAACATAAGAAAAGCTTTGTTTTACAGGATACATAGCACAGGATTGGGCCACAGCTGCAGCATTGAAGTTACCTTTACTGGGCGAATCATGTTTATATACCGTGATCTGATCTGCTGATCCCAACCTTCCTATCTGCTTGCCTTGCATTTCATTGTTGACATGTCCGGGTGGCATGTCCCCAATGGAACTGACTCATTAAGTAGGTGCACCATTGTGTCCGTTTAAGCTATGGCCCCAGCCTTAGGCTAGTTTGTTACTTCTACTGTAGTGAGGATAGACGGTCGCACCATACTACTCACACCACTATTCAGTAGCTGCATGGATCGAAATGATCGCGGGATAAATACGGGAATGATCGTTGGAAGGCAGAATCACATTTAATGACTTTCGCCACATGACGGAACTGAGACATGGTGTCCAAAGCAACTGGAGCATCCTCAGAAGAGTGTGGTGTGAAAATGAGTGTTTTTGTTCCTAGTCCCGTTGAGACGCTTAAGTGGTGTATTGGTTTCTCCCATAAAACAACCTTTGTGTAGTCCGCCTTCTGAATTCACAGCACTACTACCAACTATCATGCCTTAGAGTGGTAGGTGGACAAATTAGGGATTTAATTACCCCGACAATCAGTCAGTCCATAGTGGGTCGGATTTCCGTTTGAAAAATATGTACATGGTCGGTGACTTCCGCTAATATCGGGCGATGAAGATTAGGCCTCGTGACTATTTGCCACACCATAACCAGATGAGTTCAGACTGGTCAGATCAGAGAATAGGCGTATGAAAAAGAGTACCATGAAGCAGCGAAATAATTTCTGCGTCACACTCTAAGGCCCAGTGAAAGTGGCAAGATTGGGTTAATTGGGTCATTTGTGGTTCATTCAGAGAATTCGTTTTTTGGATGAAACTGTATCAACGATGTTGAGCTTGGAGCATCCCGAGTAGCAAAAGTTCTCACGTTCAAACTTGAGGATAATATTCACAAGGTTGCAGTCAGCATCAAGGCTTGTTGAATGTCGACTGAGAATGACTGATTTCAATTTACTACATCGGATGGCATCACAGGATAATTATTGAAAAACGATGGAAGTCAAGCTGTCGGAAAGTGTTGATCACAAAAATCCATCAACTAAAACTCGTATTGCGCACAGGTTTAGGTGCTAAAACCGACTGTGCACAACCTTCTTACTGGTTGGCATAAAACGGTGGATAGTCAGTTAGTGATCTGAGAAGAAGAAACGAAAGTAGACAATTCCAACACAGTAAGAGTAAATCCTGTTTGTCTCCGGAGAGAATGACTCCTTGACCTAAATTCCTCAATCCTGAGACCCTACACAAACCGATGTGTGATGAGACATATCACCTTGAAGTCCGCAGTCTTCATCAGTAAAATAAGTAGGTTTAATGCAAGCAGATACTGAAAACTGCAAATAAGCTGTCTCTTAGGTACTATCTTATTCTCACTTGGTTCTCAACTATCTGTGTATCCGCATATGTTACTAATACCTTGGCTATCCGTATGTGAATACAAGCATCTTGGGATTTCCTGCGTTATATATTTTTTCTCTCTTTTTCTCCGTCCTCTTACTAATAGAGACTTATTATTGTAGCTAATATCACAATACTTTTTTCACATAGCTTACGCATGTTTATGGGACGATAAGGAAAGTTAATGTTAAGAATGTGATTTCGATTACAACACTCCTGATGAAGGCCACCCGAGGTGGTTGAAACGTAGAGTATTACAAATTGCTTGTAACGTTGTGTTATTCCCAATCTGTTTATCAAAGTTAATGCCCGTTGCTCATGTACTGAGGTTTAGGATGATGGCCAGAATAAGGAAATCATAACATACTTATCTTTCTTTGGAGGTACAATAAAGTCTTGTTTGAAGACATCTGGATTGAACTTAATCGGAGGCTGAATTTCAAATGAACTGCATGACGTTCATTGTTAATTTAGTCTTCTTGTGTATAATGTAACGTGATCCACGTTCACCTACAAAAATCCTCTAACTCAGGTGAACGTTTTTGAGAATAAAGTTATATCAAACATCTTCACACCTAATGAACTTTTACACCACGGATTTTGCCTAATATACAGAGTGTACAACAGTTGAATCCTTCTCGCGCTGCAACCAATACTTCGACCATACAAAAGGACACTGCAACTCGTCACGTGGTGGACGTGATAATCTTTTGAATCGGCTGTAGAACATGACGGATGACGGGATCGATCACACGTATGAGGAGCGTTGTCGATTGTGAATAAAATTAAGGGAATACGATCATTCCTATCTATGGTGGACCAACCAAAACCTCTACTATACTTTCTGTTGCCCGAAAATAATCCGAACGTTGCTCCACAGAACATACCGTACAGCAAAGAACTTCGGTTCAAATGTCTGACCCCTAGTTTCTCTTTGATCGGGTTGGCTCCTCGACCACATACATGTCAAAATATGGAATTCAACGATAAACAATCGCGAGAAGGATTCCACTCAGAGGTAATGAATTTTTACAAGGGTGTCTGATTGGCCTGTGTATGGTCAGTTGGGGAGACAATAACAAAGAGGGTGTAATAAATGTGGATTAAATAAAATGACTGAAAACTCTCCAAGAAATCTATGAAGAGAACTCACGGAGTTCCTAAGGCATGTTACGAAATATGGGATCATTTGGGTGTTGGCCTTTGAGTGTGATTCTGGTCACGCGATTGAACTAGAGTTGACCCGAGTTTCTCTTCATGAGGTTTTAGCTAAGACCGAACTCTGGTTCATGTGTTCGTGGGGCAACTGTGTGGCCTACTGCCCCACTGTCCTCATACTAAGCATGACCGAAGTGTCACTTCTAAACACCCAATCACCTTTCTCAAGCTGCCTGCTCATGACGAATCAATGCACAACTGACAAGCTATGTGTTAGGCGAAACGTCTGTATGAATGCAAACGCAACCATCAACTGTGACTGGTTCTCAAATTGTCTCAACTAATTACCCTACTATTTCTTGTTTCGCGAGCTGTTAATCTGCACACTGCTGTTGCCGCAACACTACTTTTTGTTTAAAATCTTCCATTCGGCTGTTTCGTATGTCGCTTCTGTTGAGAACGTGAAGTACCAGTGAGATAGGAATATGACCATTTCATAACGTCGTAAAATGTTCTACTTCTGTACTGGTTGTTACTTATATCGTTAAGTCATTCTCCAAGCAACCTCATAACGACGTGTGTCCTTAACAATTCTATACATAGGTTAGAACATTTATTGAAAATACTTGATACACCGTGATCTTTGGTTTGGTTCCGATGCACGATGTACAGCCAGATGTTCATAGAGCAACAAGGCAGAAAAACAGCAAAACAGCATGCCTCTTATAATCTTCTCCAAAATACGTGGTAGGGGGGAATTAGTACAGTTTCTTATAAGTGTCATAAGTAACCAAAAGTTCTGATACTATCAAACATCTTTTAGCAAGTACATTATTTTCCTCAAGTTCTTTGTTTACGCAGAGGTGTTAATAATGTACTTGGAATATTCACATGTAATATTAATGCATCCAGCTGTAATTTCAGTACATTCTGGCTGTTTATAATTTATGATTATTCCAATACCCCGATACGGACCTCTACGTAACTGCTGACAAGTAGTACAATGTGAGTGTTCATCTTCATTACAGTACTACTCGGAGCAGCTCGTGGTTTAGCTTTGAGCAGTCATTAGAGAGCACGAAATCCTTTAGCACTCGCCGTGGGTTAGCCATTTTTCTGAGGATGAGAAAAGACCAAAAGTAGACAGTATATCTTTCACCTGATAAGGGACAAGTGGGGACTAGTTCACCAGCGCTGACTACTGAACACGTAAAGGTGGCTTCCTACTGCATGTAGTAGACGTCTCTGAAATTGCCACGTGATTGGCTAACAATGCGGGCTACCTTTGTAGAGTCTGTTTGATCGGTGGATTTTTTTTAGCTTTAGTCTTACGCTTTTCATCCCCAAGCCTCAAGCATCCAGATGGTCCCCTCTATATGAACGACGCACTGCAAACCTCAGGTGCAGTTAACTCCGTAAGTAGTGTTCGATTTGTTGAGTGATGTCACCAAGTTCTTCTTCAGTGTGAAATGGATATGAGTCGCTTGTTTCAGCACAGTGAACTTGACTGACGTGTGCTTATTGTGCAATTCGAGGAATACCACTGCAATAGCTGACAAGCAGTCTAATGGTTTAGAGTGTATATTTTTTGAACGAGTATCTGATGTGTCGAATCACACTGTTTCGTCACATGTTCACCTAAACAAATCTTGCACTTTCTACGAAATAATGTTTGGATAAGCCCAGTTTCAGCGTGATCGGAGCGGAACTTCACCAAAACACCAGTTACCCTTTTTAAGTATCGGTTCCGTCTACCTGACATGTGTTTATGTGTGGTGACGTAGACGTCAAAAGAGAATAACTGACTTTCTACTTCGATTTCATCGGTATTTTTCAATTTTTCAGAGAGAGGTGTGCACATGTTTTCTTATATGGCATTGGATACAGATATTGCGTCACCCGTCTATTTTTATGCACCTATGCTGGATTAACGACAATGATTGGAATAACAACCAGACATTACTTGGCAAAGGTTCAAAGAGAGTTTTTTTATGTTTACGACGTCCACCTGGAGATACCATATTCTGCTGACTAGATAAGCAGTGAAAAGCTGTCCAACAGCAAGACCAAATCTTCTGAAGGCGCACACTACGTGAACATAGGACTAGTGTAGATAATTCTCCGTTGTTACACCCTTCTCGTAATATCAGTCCCTATCGATTCTACTTGCTTCAAATTATAATTCAGCTGTTTTGCAAACAGTTCCCTCCACAGACCACTGGCGAAACTCTCCATCAACACCTTCGGAAGCTGTGGTGAATGTTTGCTAGTTTGCAGACCAACCGTAGAAAGACCGATTGATTTCAGCCTAACAGGGTAAGGTAGTACAGCAGTTAAAGCAATGCATCACCGTTAGCATACACACCAATACAAAAAATAGAATGAAAAGAAAGAAAGAAAGAGGAAGAGAATTAACTACCAAATAATTGGGACTACACTCAAACATTCAACATCAGGGTGACTACAATTTGCAAACAAAACAACAAACGTTCAAATTAAATGTCGTGCGATATTTACGGGGTATGTTTGAAATGCGTGTTGCCAGCATGTGTGTTTTCAAGTGTCTATAACTGTTCGCTTGAAATGAATGGAAGATGTGGCTTCTAAGTATTCTTGCAATTAGATGAAAAGACGAATAAATTTTCTCAGTAAGACTGATTGATCTGTCCTGTCGTAAAGCTCGATCATCCTTGCCATCAAATCACATGCGTAGTCGAGTGATCCTGAGCACGCCTTCAGCGTCTGTCGTATCTGAATTGACAACGACCGAGACTGTTATAACGCGATTATCCATTGGACTCAAACCCACCTTTGTTAAATTTGAAGAAGTTCGGATGGAGCTGTCTGTGTGCATCATGGCTGACTAATCGTACCGAGCTCACATCTGAGTGTTCAGAACAGCGCTGCGTGAATGATGATTTGTTCGTTGTAAATAGAGCTCCGACCTGAATCGCGGTTGCGCAGAAACTGTACCTGATTTCGATCCCGTTAGGATAGTCATCGCGAACAGGTTTGCGGGAAAAACAATGAGAATTGAGACGATAGAATTAACCGTAGGAATACCTGGAGTCTGGAATCTGATAAAATATTGGTCAACCGGGTGACCTTTTTGTTTACAGGTTGATACTGAAAATTTCTAAGTTAAATTTCAGATTGGGTGCATCAATGAGGCATATCAATCTAATACTAGTGTTGCGAACCGAGAAGGCGAATGGCACAGACATTGTTTATTTGGGGAAACCAATACATGAGTTATGCATCTCAACGGGACTACGAACAAAACACTCATTTGCACACAACACTGATCGGAGGATGTTCCGATCGCTTTGGACACCATGTCTCAGATCCCTCATGTAGCAAAAGCCATTCCATGTGATGTTGCACTCTAATGATCCTTCCGCATCTCTCCCGTATTTGTCCTGCGGCCATTTCGATCCATGTTGTCGCCTCGTTATTGACTAGTGGTGGTGTAAGTATCACGGCGCGACCTTCTGTTCTCACTACACTAGGACCCTATTCCCTTACCTAGACTCAGGTTAACTGTTTGACTATTTCTGTACCAACAGCGACGTAATTCGAGGCGACCCACTCCCAACTATTTCTTCAATTTCGCAATGATGAAATCATGAAGGATTATTTGCGACATCCAGACAATACCGACGTGGACCTTCATTCAGGCTTTCAATTACCATAACTAACGTCTAACGGTATTTCGCGACCTGATAGAATACTTCGGGAAACGCTTTGCAACCTCAGACTTGAAATGACCAGATGATGACCAAATCGGGGACGTGATTATTCCAGCAGTCCGAGGAATATTTCGACATGGTCATAGACTACGGTCAGAGGCCACATTGGGTAGATTTTGGACAACACGAGCGATCGGTCGTGTCACCGCCCAACGAGAGCGATCCAACGGACAAGGAATGACAGGTGAAAACTCCCCTAACGGAAGGCGGTGGGCACTTACACACTTACCAACCGGACCGAAGTGCACACGACGCGTGAACAGAAACCGGGGTTGCCATGGCCCCTTGAAGTCTGACTCTGCGGGCGAGCGCGGGCGTGGTACGGCAGTCAGCGAGTTGGGCAGTAAAGATTGTGCTTTATTGAACGGCTTTTCGCTACAATACGGGAGCAAGAGGTTTGACAGCGAAGGAGGCAGAGACAAAAGAAATCTGGATTTTGGGGGGAAAAAATAAACCGGACGCTTTTGCGGACACGCGTTCACTCGTCAGGCGCATGCGCGTTGGCTACACAACTCGAATGTCATGCAAATTCGACCGTAGTTGTTCAGTAGATTGGTCACACGTTCTCTGCATCACTTTCGTTGCGGTACCCACTTAATTTGTGCGTTGAGTCCTAGGCGGTTCAACAATGACTGTCAGGTGTTTAAGCGGTCGGTGGTTCGTGGTTCGAAAAAGATAGCAATGTGTGGGCAAATAAGATACCTTATTAGCGTAACGTTCCAGCAATGCGCTCTGGCGGGTCACCGTCAATGAAGCACTAGACAAAAGACGAACAAAAATGTGTTGTGAAGAGCAGACTATGAGTTTATAAATTATCTTTGTTAAGAAGGTCGGGTATGGCATTCTTGTTTCGGTCTGCGGGCGCCTTTCATTGACGCCATATACACATCACTCACTAGTCGTGTTATTTGGCCTTTCAAACTACACAGACAAACTTTTGATCTACTGTGGCAGTATTGACCGAACTCCCAAATAGCGAGCCCCAAAACAGTTGGCAATTTCTGCTGTGCTGAGACGAAATCCAGCAGACAACCAAACAAGTTCAAGTTGCTGCTCTGTTGGTAAAACGTAGATTTTGTTGTGTTCCGTGCCAGTGAGCTGGACTACACAATACATTAGTGGGAACGCAGGTGCCGTATTGGAATCAGTGTAACCGGCCGTTGGCAGGTGAACTGATCAGCTATCGTATGGGAAAGAAGGTTAATCGAGTCTGTTCAAAATCCGAGTCACCGCACATGTGTTAATCCAGATGAACGTATTTTTGCTGCGTGCTCTGGGCACAGATTTCTTCGAAAACGTAGAATACTTTCAGTTCGCATCGTACCCGTTACTCAAAACGTCTGTCAGCAAGTTTGAAAAACTTCACTTATTTGGTAGATCAGAACGACGTGCACTACAACCTTAATCTGAAATGGACATATTACCGCAGTGTGTTAGCTTACCAGCCAACGGGAACGGTCCAGAGGTTAACACGTCCGTAACTTAGACTAGGAGGTATTGATCGACTGATCTTCTAGCCTTGGTGCAATTGCATTGACTAATGAGTTACCATTGTACCATAGACCGTGAAAGCGCTCACTCGAATTAACATGGTTGTCCCGGTAGTGTTTACATTTCTAGGGGATTTAGGATCCGCTACCTATTTCGCATTGGTTTACGAGCCACACACGTTTGATTGCCGTCACGGATGGTCGACTGGGTTCTTCTACTCATACTAACGACCAACCCTATCGATCTTTACCACATTGTCCAGTTAGTGAGCATTCTGGGACATTATTAGTCAGTATATTGCACTGGTATTATGCTAATTTAATACAGATTGAGACTGAGTGACTCACTGTCGAGCAGCGATGCTTGGATTGGAGAAATGTAGTTATCATGAGAACAGTGTGCCCCATATGAAGATTTTATCCAACAGTAAACGATTACCAATTTATAAGCACTCTAGAAAGTGTATGGTAGTCCACGAAGACAGGACGTGTAGCGATAAACCTACTGTCTCAAATAGTCAAACACAAGACTGGGTCATAATGTCACAGTACTTATTAACAAATTAGCACAATAAATAAGTAGACAATCTAAACAGTTTCGGTTGACAGTTCGTTTCACGGAATGAGTTATAATTTGTTGTTTAACAAGCTAAAGCTGGATCATAACCACACACACACACCGTGACAACCGTTCTTCCGGGTAGTCAGAACAAAAATGAGTTTGGTTCCAAAGAGGATAATACACGCACCACTCTAGCAAAGTACAATACCAGTCAACTAGCTATTCCAACAACTAACAAATAAGACAAAACGTCTGTGTCAGGGTCTGTTGTATCTGTATTCGAGCCCCACCCGCTACATGCCTTACGGACAGTAACAACGGTAGTCAGAACAAGTGACACAGTAGAAGCGCATAGTGTATTGTCCGTTTACAAGCATTCGGGTCATTTTAAAGTGCATGGACGAGTGAGCCGTTGGTCGTTGAAACCGCAACCAATCAGAACACACCTCGAGCCTTGGCACGAGTGTGGGGCACACAGGCGGCCTTGACGCGTATACAAGGTCCCAGTAACTGGACAAACAGGGGAGACAATGTATGCAGTTACACTTAGGAGGGATAGTATGAGGTAGGAACTATACACGTTTGAACTTGAAAAGTCGATACACAAGTGTTCACAAGGCGGAAGACAATTTTCAAACAAAGCGTCCCAGTTTCAACTACATGACTTATCTAACTCGCCTCTGTAAATCGATGATCGCACGCTGAGTCACATTCATTTTTAGGCTGCCGATCATTTACGTTACAGGTGTTAGTTAATTAAGCGAAGGTACGTATGCGTATTCCGCACCGGAACGTTTTACCCATCTAGAAATCAGCTGATCACGTTTTGACCTCACAAAAGAATTGGTGATTGCACTCTAGTTTTCACAAACACTTCTTGGATTGTTTCGTACTCGATCCTGTCAAAGTGTTGCATAAACCTTCAGTAACTTAGAAATAAGTCCTGGCTATCCATTTCCGCTTCCTAAGGAATGGCAAAACTGGAAGTCGAAAAGATCGTGGACACGGTTAGATACCAGACCACGTGATGAAACCTGGCAGTACTGGTAGTGTAGTGAGGACGGACGGTCGCACTATACTGCTTACACCATTATTATTCAGTAGTGAGGCGACAGCACGGCTCGAAATGGCCGCGGGACAAATACGGGAGGTATATGGGAAAGATCGTTGGAGGGCAACATAGCATGAAATGGCTTTTTGTCAAGTGAACATTGGCATCCATTGAGACCGGGACGTCCTGAGACCTGTGTTGTGTGCAACTGAGTAGTCCGGTTAAGATGCATAACTCGTGTACTGGTTTCCCGTATAAGCAACCTTTGTGCTGTCCACGTTCTAGGTTCACAACACCATTATCAAAATACAAACGCATTTCTGTGCTGAATAAGGAAACATTTACCTGTCATTTTGACTGTTTTCCTCATAAATAGTCGGTTTCCAGTCACTGCATAAGTACTGGATCATGCCGTCGCAATTTGTACTAGTGACGCCATATCTTCTATGAGGCACTTAACCTATTCCGATTGATGGCAATTAGCTCAACGTTCAGTCCATTTGCCTCGGTCGTTCGTTCCCGTCACAGAATTCTTCGTGTGGTGCGGACATATCGATGTGTAACAGCTTTCTTAATACACAAACTTGAAGTTACAGAGGAAGAGGCGCGCCCACATTCAAAATATCCATCATATACAAGTGGCAAGAAGACGGAAACGGTTGTCAACGATCACCTGACTGTTGTGTGTTCGGTTTTCAAAAAAGTTTGGAGACTGTAGAAAAGGGGGGAACTTTAGGGAGGAGGGAATTTCACATAATGTAGATGAGTAGATTAAAATCCATCTTATGTGGACGACGTGTAGAGCGGTTAAAAGAAATGGAAAGGAGAATAAACTCGGCAAGACTGTGAGAGCGACTTTCGCGGTTATATCGATAAAAAAGGGACGGGTGGACAGCATTACTGGGATGACAGCAAGAGTTGAAAGTTGGAAATCATAAATGCACAGTAAAACTTCGAACTGTCGCCAAGTCGACGGGTTGTTTACGAATTCGCTTAGGGAAATCACGCAAATCGTTGACCAAGTCAGATTCAGGTCGTAAGTGTTTACTTATTGATCTTCCACTACACGCCATTCCACAATCGAATACTACCTGATGTTTAGGCAGCTTACTCGGATCTTGACAACCAGTACATGGAACGGTTTCCTGATTGGAGAAAGTCCAACCAGCCAAAGCTCACACACAAGCTACTGCAGTCGGAATTGTGGTCGACTGGCATCAACCCATCAGAAACGGCGAACAGCTGCTGTCTTCAATTTATTTGTAAGTAGTGGTGACTAGAACCAGTTGTTTGAACGCACGTCAGATTTTAACAACCGAGTTGCCCAAGGCAAGGTCATGGAGCGTAACAACCAACAGGATAATCAAAACGCAGAACGCTTGTCACCACAAAGCACTTGTAAATACTATTGCAGATCTATTGTTTTCCCAATAAACTGAAACTGCTTAATGCCGTTCAGACAACTGCTGTCTTGGTTTTCTCGGTTCGGTAGCCCAGCACGCATCAGTACCATCAGTAGAGACTTCCGTGTGCTGGCCGCATCATGAAGCAAACACCATGAACAGTTACCAGCTCCCTTCAGTTCCCGTAACTAATTCATCATCACCTCATCTAGTGTATTCTTCTTTGTGCAACATCGCTATCCTGAGTGTACGACTTTTTCCAGAGGTTTTTTCAACATGACCAACATCCGTGTACCTGCAGTTTCATTACCCGGGATCATTTGGGCAATAACCATTCCAAAGGACAATTTCAATGTGACCTTCAACAGACACGCCACGGTTTGTGTGTGATGTCCGGTCAAACCGGAATCACACCTTACACATATGGACGTTTACACTCAGTAACGGGGTTCCAGGTAGGTGAAGTTCCCCATAACTCTTCGTGTATCATTTCATAACAATAAATCCAGTCTGAAAGCGGATCAACCGGACTGCTTGTATACCACGTCAAGCAGGACACGAAACCCTTAATGAATGGACAGTACTTTTTTGAATTACTGTCAAATAGCGGGAAGTGCTCCCGTGGTTGGCCCATAGAAATACTCAGACTTTGAGTTTTCACCAGAATCCGTAGAGATGTGAAGTGGTCAGCCATCATACTCACCCATCGGTTGTGTTCCTTAAGGTAGAACTTACATAGGAATGAACACTCGTGATCCGTTCCTGGGAGGTGGCTGTCGTTAGGCTTTCTACCCGTTTGTGTTCAGATGATCTAGTTGAACGGATTTTGTGTTTTAGACTTATTGAAAGTCAATTTCCTACGGTTGGCGGCATCCAATTCGGATTAGCCCGCCACGGTGACCGAAGCCAAAGGACGCCTGCGCTTATCCACACTGCAATTGGCTGGCGCTGCACCAATTGCAGTTCCACCAACACACCACATACCCAGTGTATACCCGAAGGAATAAGACTGGGAGGTGTGCCAGTGGGGCCTTTGTGTCCAGCCGGCCAATGCTGGTTAGCCACTTGATTGGCTAATAAGGAAAGGAAACTCTTATCTCTCGCACACTAAACAGAGAGAGGCTGCAATGACGAGATCTACACTGAGAAGAAATATTTTTGAAGTGTAATACAAGAAGCGTTGCAGTATAGGAGTGCAGGTCAGTGCATCCCAGAGAAGATAAGGATAAAAAGCAAATTTCTCATTGAACTACNATCTAAAATCAATCTTACAACGTGAAAGACTTACCTGCACAAAGTCACTTTCCACTATTTGTTGCTCAAACATGACAGTTGAGACGTTAAAAAGAAAGCCTAACTGCAGCCCATGAATAACAGAAATTCAGCAACTCCTTGTCCACAGTTATCCACTTGAAACCTACCGACAGGTTACAGCGCCACTTTCCCACTCAGTGGGATACGCGGCTACAGTTGAATTCTGTGCAGATCACATTTACAGCTCGTCATATCTGTAACTGGGTCTGATGTACCATGGGACATAGAGTAAAGCCCCACGCAGAATTACCACGCTGAGAAGTTAGAAGGTGTGATCTAAGGTTGTAAAATGAACGGAAGAAAAGATAGCCTTGAGGACGCAGTCTGATGACTCAAGTACCTGTCAGGAAGGCAAAAAGTGAACCATTTCAGTAGAAGCCTGTTATCCTTTCCTATAGTGTCCGGGGGGTGATGCATTTTCCTTAGTGGATGCTGCTTAATGCCTAGCCCATGTATGGCTATCTTGTGCACGCAACATCGTATCCTTAGAACAATCTAATATGACACAGACTGATAGGACATGAAACCAAGCCTAAAAATACATCCTGATTATAGTCTGGGGATTGGTAATAATAACGATAATAATATGATGATAACAACGCCCTATTTAGCTACGAAAGGTTTGACTCTCCGTTTTTTAAGATGAATGTCACCCGTTCAAAAAGATGGGGTCCATATTTTTTAAATTAAGGGAAAAAACATAAATGTTACATTAATGGCTAACGAATCGACGAATTCTGGATATTGGTCATAGCCATTGGTAAGGGTAAACTCTCCCTAAATATGAACGAACTCAACGACAAAAGTGACGCTTATTTCGGTACCATCCTACCAGGGCACACCGGGATCATGTGAGGCGCGGCATCGACTCAGGGACAGTAGGGTATTTACACGGTCTGTCCACCAGTGCCGCGCCAACCCAGGTGTGGAAGTATTCTCTCATCCGACCACTGTTTAACCCGATCGCCTTGGCCCATTCACGGTTTTCGGCCCACGCCTTTGAGCCAATGAAGGCCGATTGCAACATATCCTATCGTGTGAAAGGCATCGGATTGCATAGTGTGACAGACACGCCCATCTGACTGGTCTGATATGCTGTCCAATAAACAAACGGCCTGAAATTAGGTGGTTTACTATAAAGCACTGGAAACGCGCGAAACGCATACCTGTGTGCAAGTGCGCGCGTTTCCTTGCAATTCCAAATGACTGGGCTCTCCGACAGTGGTTTTATCATATCCAAGGAGACCTTGATATCGAGCCTGAATTGCACCACGGAGTCAGCGGAAATGAACAATTCCAAAGGGAACACAGTAAAGACGGGTTATGAATTTGTAAGCAGTTTTTTGTATATTGACGGTTAATATCATACGATGTCTGTGAATCTCTTTGGCGGAAACTAGGCTAATAAACCAGTAATTCTGTTAACTAATTTAACTCGCCGCTAGCGTTTTTTTCAAGGCTTAGGTAATTATGGATAACTTCAATAGCTGTTTAATGGTTGTTTAATAATTCACGATTACATACCTCGGATACTGCATGGCTTTCGCAAACCATGTACCTAGTAGGGGCTGTATATTCTGATACACTACAGTATGTGGAGGTGAATCGGTGTTGTAAACAGAGTTGTGTACCAGAAAGGTTGATACCTGCTGAACATAGTTGTGGTAGTTGCCTTAATTAAAAACACCATTACATTATTATTCTTAACATGACCATTACTGGCATGTGATCCATTGGATCAGATACCTTGGGCAGATTATCAAACCACCTAAATCTAGGGAGCGGAAGTGGTCAACGTGGCAAGGATTCGAACCTACGACCATGAATCTGGTAGCTTATATCTTTACCATTAAGCTATCGCCAGCCGTAGCGGCCAGTTAGTTGTTTGCTATCGTGGGATATTTATAGTTCCCGGTAGTCGCCTACTTCGTACCATCTTCACTGCATAATTTCTAACTGTATTCACTTAGGTGGTCGGTTTCTTTTTTGTCTGGGTTCATCATTCTCGTCATGAACTAGACTACTGCTTGAATACTCAGCGACCTGTTCCGCAAACTGTCTATTTTGATTATGCGTATTGAGTTTTTCTGTCACAAAATCTGTACTGAATTAGAACTTCGGCTAGAAACGAGTAGACTCTTGGTTCGAACTTATTTCTTTTCCCCAGAACTTAACGTTTGTATTGGAAATTGTCAGAAGATGGAGTAGAATCTCATGACTGCTTAGCTCAACGAGCAATAGTACGAACGAACCTAGAAATTCCGACTCTCACAGTCGTTGCCAATGTCAGTTAGTCATGAAGTGAATCGTGTGCATCTAACCAATGGGATGGATCAAAGTAATGAACACAGGAACAGTGGCTTAGTCGGTGGAGCCCTCAGTTCATAACACCAAACCTTTTTTAGACTATCCTCACCCGATAAGTTCAAACAGTTGAGTGTCTTTATTTGGGCTGGCATCATAGAGCATTAAGTGTTTGTCGTTTCATATCCTTGTAGCTATAACCAGTGCCAACTGGTAGCTTCTTAGGTGGACCCTGTGCATCTAGACCAACGGGACCGTCAATTAGTGGCGCGAGCTCTCTTTGTGCTAAATGAAGAGCAGTCACTGCTTCCCGCATAGGACAGGACTGGTCTCCGTTCTTGTAATTCCCTGCTTGTGATCGATCGTTACTAGTAATTGTTTGGGATGACGTACTGTCAATCCTTGTAAAAGTGTTGGCAAGTTAAAAGGTGGTTGAAGTTGTTGGACCCTGCTCTCTAAAACACAAAGCAGTTTTCAGTCGCACACAGATCATCTCAAGCCGGATGCTTGGTTATTTTCTGAAGGTATCAATCAGTTCTGTGTCTTTGAGGTGAACATTTTAGATGCATGCAGCCTGGAGCATACTACGTTTCTGCTATCCGGGCCAGTGGTCTACAACCTACGGCTTGTCATTTCAGCCCGCCAGTGGACCGATCCTAACGGCAGCCCTAACATGAGGTGTGCGCATTTGTGTTGGCGACTAATACAAATACAAAATACCTGTGGGTTAAGTTATGAACCTGGTGGTCTGATGCTCATTTATGCGACGCTCTGCACCTAGTTTCATCCAACTGGTAATTTGCAGACGTTGTAAAACTGGACAGTAGTTGATTGTAGAGGGGTAGCAGTCGGTTGGAGTTCTGATCGAAACCGATGGAGAGCTTGCTGTTAATAACTGACATTAAGATGAGTTTGTTTCGGCTGTACTGAAGCCTTGCTAGTTGGATCATTGAAGCTTGAACGCCTGCACAAGTTTATCATGTTTGTGTGATTCCGGTTTCTGTTGACGGATGTTAATCAGCCCCAGCTGCTCACCTGAGGCAAAGCTGCACTTCTCCACAGACAGCTTCAATGGCTTGGTTAATCGCAGCTTCAGCGTTTTCGTTAAGCGGATGTACCGGATAAATTTGACAAGCTCATGTAAGCCAAACTTCTTGATGCTCTGTGATCAGTTGTGATGCCGGCAAATAGAAGGATCGGACGAAGCTATACAGACACAATGAAAATGTGACGGTGCGACCGTGAGACGATTGACCATAATGGGTCTGCTAGCTCAGTTTTCGGGCGGCGAATACGTACTCAATATCTTCGGAACTATTATCATCATCATCACAGCAGTCAAGAGTCTGACAAGAATGCACTGTGGCTCGGACTGCCGCTCATCCCAACAGTGTTGTGGAATAATCCAGAAGAAAACGTTACTAATAAGGTTGAAAATTAATAAGACTAAGCAGATAGACTAGAAGTGATGTGGATACAGGTACATCATTGATCACGGTACACCGCCATCTGTGATGGTGTTTCTAACCAGTGATTTGAGGGATCACGATGACCTCAGCCAAACACCAGACATCTAACCAATTTGCTCAGTAAAGCAACCAGGGTCTTCATACTTCGTGACCACGCTGTTGTTTGATCGTCACGTGGTTTCACCCGACTGTTGGTGATCTCAGTATATAGTGCCCGCTGAGCCAAAACTCTGCTGGTATACGGAGTACGTGACCTAACCATCGTAGACTGTACAACGTGATCAGTTGACCAATTGATCGTGCATTTCAGACGTTCCGGAATGCGCACCGGTGAACGGCCACAGTGCTCATGCGATGAGTTCACTTAGTTTGGGTCAAGTGGCGGAGACAACGATGATCAAACACAGAAAATCGTTTGGCGTTTTTGTTGCGAACAGGCCACGTTTCCAAACCATAGAGCAAAAAGGAACGCGCACAAGCATTACATACCCTTCCTTTTAGTGACAACCGAGTCTTTCCGATGCCACAGATGATCGCACGGTGGCAAAAGCAACACGTGTCTTTGCTATTCACGCTGATATCTCATCAACAATGTTACAAGATGATGAGGTAGTGTTACCCAATTTCGTCAGACTGTCTACAATCTGAAGCGGGTTGCCGCCAATGGGAAAAGTAGGAGCGGAAACGTCCCAGTCTTGAAGCACCACTTTACACTTCGAAGGTGTGAAGCGCATTCCATACAAACTAGCCCGGCCACTCACCTTGTCCAGCATGGTGTGCATGTCTTCGGCAGAGGGGCTAGGTAACACAGTGTTACTCGAATGAGCAACCTTTCGCTGACACTGCGACCAACTGGTGTAAGGTGCGAGGTGGTCAGATAATGACCTGGCGTAGGGAAATGAAGTCGTTCACGAAGGGGTTGGCCGCCGTGGGTCGTGTTCGTCTCCCGGGCTGGGGTCCTCGCGACTCACAGAGTCGGTGGTTGGAGACACTAGGTGAGATGGCGGCTAATCGAGCTCAGTGGCGTGAATGTTGTCGTTGTTTGTCCGAGCTGTCTGTGAAGTGAGTGCATTTAATGACGCGGGGCAGTGAAAGCCGTAAGGAAGCTGTCTCGCTGATGACGCCTTACTCTCACTTGCAGCTCGGTTGTGTTGTTTGCAAGGTGTAGGCACCTTGATGCTGAATGTTTGAATATGGACGTAGTCATTTTCAGTAGTTAGGTCCCTTCCCGTCCCCTTCTTTTTTCCTTCTCTCCTATGTATATATATATATATATATGGTTTGTTTTTTCTTCATGGTTGTGTGGCAGTTAAGCATTGGTGTGAACCACTGTTGTATTGCTGTCTATGATGGTGATGATGATGTTACTCGAATACTCCAAATTGGTCAACCGAGCGCCAGAAAAAGGTTCAACACCAAGCTCACTGGACTGCTCAAGCGCATCCTCCAGAATTTCGTCCATGACAAAAGTGAACAAGGGGGAAATTAGACATCCTCGACGAATACCACTAGAAGTTGTGAACGTTCGAGACAGCAGCCCACAAATTTTTATCCTGCTTGCAGAGTCGGCATACAATGATCTTAACAGATTCACATATTTCCATGGTACTCTCTTCCGAAGGAGACAGTTCCGGAGAATGTTACGAGCAACTGAATCGGCATCAGCCTTTAAGTTTAAAAAGATCACGACCGTTGGCTGCCTGTAGGAGTGTCGATGTTTCAAGATCCGTCGCAAGGTAAAAGTGTGATCAATGCACTCTTGACCGCATCGGAACCCTGCATGTTCTTCGCGTATCTCACTTTCCTCGGATTTAATGGGCCGACGTAAGATGTGGCTAGTGGGCAAATTGGACGTGACAAACATTAGACTGGTGCCTCTGTGGTTGCCACACAGACTTCAGGCCCTATTTTTCAAAACGAGAATTCCTGTTGATAGGCACCAATCACGAGGTATCTCTTCAGTCTACCAAATCATCCAGAGGAGTTCTGTCACCTCTGATCTCAACTTCTCCCCATCATCTTTGAAAAGAGTAGGGGGAAGGTCTGGTTCAGCAGCCTTGTTACTCTTCTATAAATTAAGTTCCGGGGCGACTCCTGTTTCCGACGATGGGCCGGATGGAACGTAATAACTGACCATTCGGGTCCCGTCGTCCACGTTATCTGGTTAGAACCAACCGAAACGTTCTTCCAAATATCCAATCCACCTGTCAAATCGGCGCGATCGATTGGTGATAGTAAACCATCTTTTTCGCATGTGGTCTCATTTACACCAACTCGACGACCAGTACAACCAGGAATCGAAAAAAAACCTTCTGCCATTCTCAAATAAAAAGACTTTCCATCTTTTTTGACTGTTCCACCAAGTAGTACTCACGATCTCTGTGTAAACGTTCAGTCAGGTTGCGTTTAAGCTCTCAAAGGTCGTCATCATATTCAGAACCAGGTGGAATCGAGCGACGCTTGTTCATGACGTGACGGAAAGCCAGTTCTATCGCAACTGAACGGCTCCTTTGGAACATAGCTGTTCACAGCATGCTTTCATAGCTGCTGCGGCTTGTTCTCAGAGCTCCTTAAGATCTTTCACCAGTTCACCAACGCTTTCTCGTGGGCGTCCTCCTCCGAATATCAATTAGGTGTCTTGCGTTTACGAGCGTACATCCTGTGGGCAAACAAGACGAAACGGGCACGCACAACCACATGGCCCCCGTCCAGGAGATTGCTTCAAAATGACCGATAGTCTTTAGCACAGTGACGTCACCTGTATGATCCAGCTGTGTCCACAGCTGAGAAGCACAGAGCGGTCTTCATGTAACATAGTGCCTCTTTCTGTGTTGAAATGCGGTAATCGAAATTTAGAGACCGTGGGGTGTGCACAACTGCAGTAGTCTCGCCATTTTCAGTGTGTTGTGCCTGGACACCAAACATACTTCCCAGCCGCTACTCTTCCAGAGAAAGTCGACCAAGCTGAGTATTCAAATCGCCTTCTAGTGTGATGATGTCTGAGTGTTGAGTCTGCCTCAGAAGTTCAACGAGGGCGTCATAGAACGTATCTTTGATAGCATCCGATCGGCTGTCCGATGTAATGAATACACAACACTTCTGATTTGTGTCGACAGACTTTAACCGATTTATTGAATCTGACAGTGCATACGCGACTGTTCAGTGGGATTTAACCGAGCAAATATTGCTCTGCTCTGGAACTCTGCGATTCCCACTTCAGCTTGACCACGAGAATCAGTTTCAGCGTCACCAGAAACTCTGAGGGAGAAGCGCTTGGATCGACAGTTATCTAGAGGTAAACTTCAATGGATAACCGTGATAGAATCGTGAACTCGTTTCTTCGGCAAGTAGAACACATCAAGCTCCGTACTTGAGAGAGTACTTGCCAGAGTAGCCTGCTGAACGACTTATTTGAGAATGCGGACGCTGAAAGGGCCTGTTTTCCAGTTGTCTTGGCCTCAGAAAACAATTGTCGCCCGAATACATAGACTTGGGGGATGAAATAGGAGAAAGTCGTGATGGGTGAATAATGTCGCTGTCGGGAGAACGATGACTTCTGTTATTTCCCAGTGGTTTATGCCGCCAAAGGGAGCCGACTTGAGGGACCCCACCCAGAATCTCTGTTTCAAAAGTCTGACCTGCAAGACAACCAGATACAGGGTTTTCTTGTGGCACCCTACCCAGAGCCAATGACTCAAGAGTCTGACTCACTTGGCAGCGAGGTGCCTGCCTAGCTCGCGGGCGCAGTGAATAATACATTAGTGTTTGATTCTAAGCACTGCTGCGCGCAGTGGATGTACTCGAAGCTGCATCAAGCTTTTGAGTGATGTCAGATGTTTTTCGACCGTATTGGATAATACGCCGGCGGTCACGGTCAACCGTTGGGCGATCGGAGTGCTCCTTGCTCGAGGTACCTTTTCTAACTCCTTTCTTCCTGATACGGAAGACAGCAGTGCTGCAACTGTAAAAAATAGTTTTACTATATGCTCACATGGTCTTGTTCCATTACCTAAGCACTCCTAAGCATATCTTAGTGCGACATACAACTCTGACGGCGAAACCGCTTTTCGTCTTGGCACTTGATATGATTGAACTTGGGAGGACCGAAGCTCAATGCAGTACACAAACACAACCACCACGTCAGGTTAGTAGTTTAGGCGAGGTATGGCTTGTACGTTGTTTTTACATCTCCATTTTGGCTTTTGTAGCCATCAAATGTTTAAATATTTTCCCTGTCCACTTTTCACTGACGTTCTATCCTACTCTTTATTGGTGTTGTTCACCAGTTAATTGATTCAGTCAATAAAACCGCCTATGTAGTATTAGGTGCTCAGCGGTGTCTCAATGATAACCACATTTGACCATCAGTGACAGGGCTCGAGTTTGAGCCTGGCCACCGCGACTGCTTCTGTAGAAGTTTAGGTTGTGTGACACTATTCTGCCTGTATGATGCCTTGCGCTTCATATGGGTTCCGTAATTCTACTGGCTAAAAATAACCGCGTGTGGTCTGTTCATTTTTGCCCATCTGTGTCAAGGAATGATGCATAATGTTACGTTGTGATTAATCACAACAAGAATTCAGTCAAAATTATCACTCGAAGTCGCATGAGCACTTGTTTATCCCGCCTGCTTTGTTTTCTCAACGATATACCCCGCACTATGATTGGTGGATGAAGATGACTATTGCGCTGGTTGCAAATGTTTTTGCCTCTAGTTAAACCTTCATAGTTAAGTAGGCATAGGACAACTCTGAACGTTCTTTCTCGTGTTGTGACGTATAAGACAAACTTTCACCAATTGTTACAATCTGCCATTGTGTGAAATCGACGGAATAGTTGTCGGCACAAATACGAGAGACGGATCTCAATTCACTGTTCGCAGAAGGATGCGAATTGTTGTTGAGCGGTGGACCCTCGAGAGAGGCTGGTATGAGATGTGAACGGTACGCAGTTTAGTGCGACACGTTCGTTTATTCATTCCCATGTGTTCCATGTTACACGCAGTAACTGGTCTGCATCTCAGCTCTTTCTGGCGATAATTATCCCACCAGACACGATGTCATGTAATTACTTCCTGTTATTTTTCTTTGCAGAACGTCCATGAATCACTAGAAAACCGCGAGCGACCACAAACAACTAAAGCCGAACTCGCCTCATTCGACAGTTCTATTGGCGTACTGTTGTCTTGTTTGGGCTGTGTCGTTGGAACGGGAAACATTTGGCGATTTCCTCGTATTATCGCGACCGCCAGCTGTGCACAAGGTAAGAAGTCTTGGTTTTTGCTGCCTAGTTTGCTGAACTTCCTTCCTCGTGAAAGCGATCCTCATCTCCCTTTGTCGATTGTTGGCAACTTTAATCTGTGTCGCGATTTCACTAGGTTTGTTAAACCTGCCAGTGTGTTCGAACGTGGTCAAGGGACGACTGTGTGTGGCAATACTCGAGTGTATGGAGTTTTATTTCAGGAAACGGCTCCAGTTGTTTTGCCGGAGGTTGATGACATCCATTCCACCTTTAAAATTCGTATTGCTTATCGAACAATTTAGAAACACGGGGCGATAAGGCGAACAAAGCGAAAACATGTAGACGTAGACCTGAATGCCTGTTGAGCTATCAAACCTATGCGAATGCTGCACCAACATGCTGATACACTCTCTTGGTATCTGACGTTGCGTATGAAGTTTTGCATCAGTGACGCGCAATCAACACGACTCGTTCGTCTCAAATGTGAACGGGTCTATAACTCAATTTGATGGAAAAACACGTGCCAATATGTCTGTGCCTGGCCCATGCCTCAATCGCACGATCAAACACGCTTTCCACACGCTGTGCGGTTGGTTGTATGTGTGTCTGGCATTGCCGAATCCGGACTCGCTTAGGCCAACCAATCAAACCGCCAGCAGCACGTGACATCCACTCACTAAAATCGCCTTTTCGGCATTGCCAGTTTATCCTTCCGTTCGTTCCAATTATTACTCTCTATAAGTGTCTGACGATGCTTCGCATGTTGTTGAGTCAAGCACTGTGGTGCCCTTTAAAAAGATGGTTTGGTGTTTGTTGCTCAACAACAGTCGTGTGAGACATGCAGGATGTTCGAGGCAAATCACGAGCTAGGACCAGAAGGGCTGATTGGTCACTTCGATGTGTTGTGTCCGCAAAAGACGCTTGGCCAACAAGTTGGTTTATTGCGCAAACTTCCGTATAGGTCATGTCAAAAACTAAACCACAAACGTGTACACTCATTTGCACGACGGACATGCACTCACATACATTGGGTGACAGTACGTGGTCATTCGCCTCGGTGAAAGTTCTCACACATCATGTACACACTGTTTCGATAGTCTCTTCTTGTCCGTCGTGTTCGGGGCTTGTCCTTTTGCTCCTGAATGTCCCCTGTGGGTAATACACTACTTGTGAGTAGTATACTACTCACAACGAAACTGCCTGTTATACAACACTCCTCCCCCTTCTGAGGTTCCTTGGTTCCTTCGCATTTGTCGACGAATCCTCTCCGATCGACGCGGTGTTTCCTCCCGGATTATTGATCTTCTGGTTCGTCGCGCCGGCATCTCGTGCCACGTTGCTAACTCACTGGCGTGCACTCGTTTCGTCTCGCCGTCCTTCTTGATCGTGTATACTGGGCCTCGTCTGGATATTACCAAATACGGACCTTTCCATTTAGGCAAAAGTTTTCTTGATCCTGGCCCGCTGGCACCGGTGTTCCGATGGTCTCGATATTTCACCCGTTCTCCTAGGTTGAACATTCTAGTCTTGCCGAACCGTTGCCTTGCGGATTTCTCCTTTGTGCGTGCTTGCGATGCTTTCAGATTTCGTTGGGCTCTTTCTCTTTCGGTTACCAATTCTTTAGTGGAATCAATGCACTCTGGCCATACCCCAATGTCCTGATCCACCGGAAGTCGAGGGGTTCTACCGTACATCAATTGAAATGGAGATTTCTTCGTGCTCGCCTGCACAGACGCCCGGTAGGCCAATAACACTAGTGGCAACGCAGACTCCCAGTCTCCTCCTTTGGCTGATAACCATTCTTTGACCGTTCGGTTGTTACGCTCAGTTAGGCCATTCGTTTGTGGGTGATACGGCGTCGTTCGGATGCGCTTGATTCCCAGTTGTTGCATGCGTGTTCGAAACTCATCGCTTTCGAAGCATGGTCCCTGATCCGTCAAGATCGCCTTTGGTACACCGTGGTTTGCTACAATGTGCTTCATCACCATATCTCCCACCGTAGATGCTTTCTGATCCGGAACGCCAGTCGCTTCGATCCAACGGGTAAAGTGTTCCGTCATGACCAGAACGTACTGGTTACCGCGGGCGCTCAGTGGAAATGGGCCCATAAGATCCATAGACCAGAGTTCACCGATTTCGGAGACTGGTATTGGTTGTAAGGGCTGTTGGGCTCCCCGATTGTCGCTTTTCAGTAACTGACACTGTTGGCATGCAAGCACGTAAGTTGTCACATCCTCTTTCATTTTCGGCCAATATGCTCTTTGTTGCAACAGATCGTACGTCCTAGTGCATCCGGTGTGTGCCATTTCATGGCAGTCTGCCACCACTTTCCTCCTCAGTTGTCTCGGGATGACTACCACGCACGGGTGCCCAACGCCACGCTGCCATGTCAATACGCCTGCACTGTTTAAGCCAACTCTTTTCCATTGGGATGCGATTATTTTCAGCTCCTCATCCTTAGTATTTGTGGGGATTCTCACGCCTCTTGCCAGAGCTTCAATCACTTTCCGGAGGACCTTATCTTGACGTTGTAGGCGTACTAGCGTTTGTGGGTCCTGCTCCATTATTAAGCCGTTGACTCCAACGGTCACTTTGGGGAGTTCGTCGTCTACTTGTGGTCGAGAAAGAAAATCCGCGACGCAATTGCTCAAACCAGGCACATGGTTGATCGTGAAGTCATATTCCTGTAAACGTAATGCCCATCGGGCTAATTTGCCTCTCGGGTCCCTCGCAGTCATGATCCATTCCAGGGGTTTGTGATCCGTCTCCACGTGGAACTGTTGACCCAACAGGTATGGCCTCCACTTGTCCAGTGCCCAGACGATTGCCAAACATTCCTTTTCAATAGTCGAATATTTCTGCTCCGTTGGAGTCAGGACTCTGCTGGCATACTCGATTACTCCTTCCTTTTGCTTGAGTACTGCCCCAATGCCACGGTCACTGGCATCTGTTGCTACGATGAACGTTTCTTTTGTATTCGGTAGTTTCAACGTCAGTTGTTGCTCGTTCATCGCTTGTTGCACTCGCTTGAACGCCCTCTGGGCATCGTCGGTCCATTCAAATTTCTTGTCTTTTCGAAGGAGTTCGTACAATGGCAATGCAATGGAGTGAAAATTTTTCACGAACCGACTGTAGTACCCCGCTTGACCCAAAAATTGTCTCAGGGTTCGTTTGGAATTCGGAGCCATGGCTTCTCTAATTGTCAGTATTTTCTCCGGGAGAGGCTTGATTTCGCCTTGACCCACCTTGTGTCCCAGTAACACCACCGATGATCGTCCGAGCTGTGACTTATCAGCATTGATCCGCAGTCCTGAGTTCTTAATGCGATTCAAGACAGCATCTATATGGGCAGCATGTTCCGATTCCGTGTTGCTGTATATTACGATATCATCTCCGTATACCGCCACATTATCCAGTCGTTTTACCAGCTGAACCATCAGGCGCCGAAATGTGAAAGGTGCCCCGGATAGGCCAAACGGCATGCGCTTGAACTGATACTGTTTTTCGCCTACCGTGAATGCGGTCTTCTCACGATCTGTGGGTTTAATTGGTACTTGCCAGTATCCGGAGCGTAAGTCCAAAACTGTGAACAATTTCGCCTGCTGTAGCTTGTCAAAAATATCAGCGACGGACGGTATTGGTACGACTGTATTCTGTGTTACCTCATTCAGCCGTCTAAAATCCACACAAAAGCGGTACTTCCCGTTGGACTTCTTCACCAGGAGAACAGGCGAGTTGTACGGACTGTTGGCTTCTTCGATAACATCCTCGCTCAGCATGTTCTGTATTTGTCTCCTCAATTCCTCCTCAAGATGAACCGGTATCCTGCGGGGCCCGTGAGGTCGAAATGTTCCGGTTGTTGGTATTTCATGGGCAATCCAGTTGCAAAATCCGTACGGATCATCGTCAGTCGTAAATACTTCCGCGTATTTCTCGACCGTGGACTGGAGCAGGGGGGCTGTGCAACTGGGGGTTTTAACCTTGCGTACTTGGTTGACGCTATCCTTTCGCTGTCCTATGAGCGTCAGGGAGCCATACTTGGTTGACAACTTCTTGAGCTTCAAGTCAATCACGGCATCTGTTGCAGCGAGGAAATCGGCTCCGAGTATCGTTTGCCTGGTTTCTGGGGACACAATGAAACGGTGCTTTACGATATGGCCGCCGATACGTACCCCACATTCTTTCACACCGTCAACCAGTAGACTATGACCTCCAACCGTCTTGATCATCATGGATGTCGGTTCTAGGTTTTGCTTTTCGGCACGAGCAATCAACGAAATAGCTGCCCCTGTATCGACTAAACACTGTTCTACCTCTCCATCAACTTCAACCCTTGTATGTACGGCCCCCTTCTCAATCGCTCCCATTACTAGTCGACCCGCCCAACAAAAAGAACAATCACGAAACACTTTATTTTTAGACCTCTGAGACCGCCGGATTGGGCAATCCTTCTTCCAATGTCCTTTTTTTCCACAGATGAAGCAGCCTCCTGGTTGATCGTTCTTCCGTGCTGCTGTTTTCAGGGCAGCTACATCCGCTGCGAGTTGCTCCATTGCCTTCTGCATTACCTCCAATGTCTTCTTGTCCGTATTGCTGTTTGAATCCACTGAGGCCACGGACATTACTGCCAACTCCCGTGTCACCTTCGCCAGATCGTCAAGGTCCATCGGCCGGGCGACATGGGCAATACGGACTTGGTCGCGAACCTCCATCGGGAGACCTTCAATAAACTGCTCCGTTAACAACTGCCGTCGTGATTCTTGATCCAATCCTGGCAGAGCCCTGTCCAGCAAACCTTGCAGAGTGGTGGCAAACACGGACGGGTCCGCTCCTTGTCCAAGCCTGGCCGCCTTGAACCGCCGCATGGCCTCCTGGCGGTCGGCCGGGCTGTCAAACGCAGCCACCAGCGTCTCCTTCGCAGCGGCCCACTCCATCTTCGCAGGGCCTCTTCGCGCTGCGTCCAGCACCGCCTTCGCCCTGCCCTTCACCAGCGTCCGCAGGGCAGCCAGCTTCCCACGGTCGGTCTTGACTCCGACCACTTCGGCCACGTCCTCCAAGTCCTCCAGGAACGTCCGGACGTCTCCATCTTCGAACGGCTGTGGCCAGGGAATCTTCATCCTCGCGTTCGTCACGGCACCAGTTGTTGTGTCCGCAAAAGACGCTTGGCCAACAAGTTGGTTTATTGCGCAAACTTCCGTATAGGTCATGTCAAAAACTAAACCACAAACGTGTACACTCATTTGCACGACGGACATGCACTCACATACATTGGGTGACAGTACGTGGTCATTCGCCTCGGTGAAAGTTCTCACACATCATGTACACACTGTTTCGATAGTCTCTTCTTGTCCGTCGTGTTCGGGGCTTGTCCTTTTGCTCCTGAATGTCCCCATGTGGGTGATACACTGCTTGTGAGTAGTATACTACTCACAACGAAACTGCCTGTTATACAACAGATGGTCAGTTGAGCCACTCACCGCCCATATAATTGAAATGCCGTTGTTCCAAACGGGTAGCTCAAGGTGTTACGCTATTGAGGCACTGAAACCTCGAACCACGGTAAGGTCATGGGTATCAAGTTATTTTCCCGATAGGAACATCCGAAGAATATTATTCCCTAGAACAATCGAGTTGCGTTTTTGAAGACTTGCACAGGTTGACGGTTGTGGTGGGCGGTCCGAACTACGTTGTGATCCGGTCGTCTCGTGATTGTTTGTTTGCATGTAGTAAACTCATGTGTACTTCCGTATTCACTTGACACACTATAAGCTACAGTTCTATTTCTTGTGACGCATAATACAACCGGTAGAAAATGCAATCTATTCAACGCAAAAATGTATCAATTAGACTATTTGAGGGTAACTGAGGGATCATTGTTTAAGTGGATAAGTAATTATCAGTTGCACTACGCTGCTTATTATTGTTCATATTTCAGACATTCCCCGGATTGTACAATCTCGCGATAAACTAGTGTTTAGTGCAAGCCACATTTGCTTTAAAGAAAGCCTGGGCAGCACAACAGTTGAACGTTAGCTTGTATCCAGATTGAAATTCCTAATCGTTTTCCATCTTGAGAATTCGGTTTGCTTGCACAAGGGTCAGTTCTCATACAGTATGGCAAAATATACTGGAAACCAAATAAATGCGGATTGTGCCAGGGAAACTTGACAGTAAACAGTTTTTTTGTGCAATTCGTAAACAACAGAAACTAAAATTACTGTTCCGATATATGTGACGCGCAACGTTATCCATACTAGAATATCATAAAATAGAACTTTGTCGGTGCGTTCAGTTGATTTTTGACACCTTGGAATGATAATTGAGAAGTATGAACATTCTGTTCTTGTTGCAACGGTTTCATAGTACGCTTAACAACTAAAATTCCACCGACCAGTTTTTATTTTCACTTCTGATATCAAATTCAAGGGTTGATTAATAAAGCAGTAACTATTGATTTCTGGTCCTGTTCCTACGTGATCTATCCAATCTTTGGTGACGTACGTTGTTAAATGCCTGCCTTTTTGTATGTACCCTACAGGTTAGTACACATCAGAGTAAACGAAATTTATTTCATACCCGTTTATTCATGCGGAGCTGATGATGGACGCTACAAAAATACTCTCTATGGAACTTTGAGACCATTCCGACATATGGTCTGCTTAAATAAGCTGGTGGGATATACTTCTTTGGTTCTGCTTCATTTGGACACGTTCCTTTCAAATAGTTCTAGGTCTGTTGAGCTCAGTTTACTTCATTCTTCTTTTGAGTTACCCTCAACTCTACTGTTTTATCGAAGCACCCTCGTACAGGTATCAATCGAGGTTATCCTAGCGCTTGTTGATCACGTCTACAGGCCAGCTGATTTAACACATATTCTGAGAAGAATGAGCCATTTTCCTGGGATATACAGATTATGTAGAAGGTATCACTGCTCATCTGTCCCCAGTCTGTTTACCAGAGCACACCTAATCGTTTTGAGAGTTGTACTCGCTAAGGGCATCCGGAATGGACTACTTTTGTTGTCAAAGTGTACGTTCCCGTTTTAGTGTCTCTAAGGCGTGGATATTCATCCATAGCGAGCGATACTTGATGTGTTCATGATTGCTGGAAATGAATATTTTGGATTTCAACAGTTCAAACGATAACAATGCCTCGATGTCCTCTGGTGTAAGCGTCGCTTTCAGTTCGAATGGAATGTTTATTGCGTTAAGTGAACGCCTATGAAGTGTAAAGCCTTTTATCGATCTCATTCATACTGAAACTTATTTGCATAAAAGTCGAGCTGTTGGCATCTCCAAGATGGGTAAATGTTGCACCTTCTGATACATGGTGAGCTCAAGGATCGAGATTCACCAAACTTTTCCGTTTCAGACCACCTGTATTATCGTTCAATCCACGCGGCTTCCGTATCCCGTACTGCTCTGGTGAACATTATTTTTTTAGCGCAATAGATATTCTAGATATAGTGTTTACATAGCTCACCATGATGAAAGTATAATGTCCCTGCGTGAATTAAATGGGTGAATCGATAATATGAGTCATGCGCTACATGATACATGTTTGAAAAAGCGTGTCAGAATGGTAAACGTTGTGGGAATGTTTATGTTTGTGTCTTACGTAAGTAAGATAACTCTTTTCACCGCAGTCACTTCATCACTCACTGGGTGGTCCTGTGTTCGTGCAACTTCGTTCATCCACTCAACAAATAGCCTCACTAGTATGAGCTGTGCCGATTTCCGTCGGAGATACACTTAACTGCACGCTGACTCACAGTAGCAAATGTTATCTGTGAAATAAAGGGTGGGTTCAGAGTGTTTCGTGGGGTGCACAAACTCTCATGCAAATTAGGAGATATCGGTTTTAACTCATTTGAGACTCATAGTGGCTATAATTGTTGTTCAACACTGAGCTACTGGCGATACCGTCAGCGGACTGGCGGAGAAAATACCCCCTATGACGAACTTCCATTAACTTAACTACCATTGCACCACTTCATCAGACAAGGAGAGACCTGAGTGATAGAACCATGGCATGAGAGCATGCTAAGTGTGTTTTGTTTTTAAGTGTCTATAACTGTTCGCTTAAAATGAATGGAAGATGTGGCTTCTAAGTATTCTTGCAATTAGATGAAAAGACGAATAAATTTTCTCAGTAAGACTGATTGATCTGTCCTGTCGTAAAGCTCGATCATCCTTGCCATCAAATCACATGCGTAGTCGAGTGATCCTGAGCACGCCTTCAGCGTCTGTCGTATCTGAATTGACAACGACCGAGACTGTTATAACGCGATTATCCATTGGACTCAAACCCACCTTTGTTAAATTTGAAGAAGTTCGGATGGAGCTGTCTGTGTGCATCATGACTGACTAATCGTAACGAGCTCACATCTGAGTGTTCAGAACAGCGCTGAGTGAATGATGATTTGTTTGTTGTAAATAGAGCTCCGACCTGAATCGCGGTTGCGCGAAAACTGTACCTGATTTTGATCCCATTAGGATAGTCATCGCGAACAAGTTTGCGGGAAAAACAATGAAAATTGTTTAAATGTTTCGGTACCAAGAGCGACGTATTTCAAGGCGACCTACTTCAACTATTTCTTCAATCTCGCAATGATGAAATCATGAAGGATTATTTGCGACATCCAGACAATAGCGACGTGGACCTTCAATCAGACTTTCAATTGGCATAACTAACGTCTAACGGTATTTCGCGATCTACTAGGATACTTTAGAAAACGCTTTGCAACCTCAGACTTGAAGTGATTCTGCGTGGCTGGCGCGATAAGGATGTTATGGAGGTTGAACAGTCTAAGTTCTTAGGAAGCTGTACCAGCAGCGGTAGAGGTGAAGGGAACGACAGAAACCCGAATCTCCAGGATTGGAGCGTTTACCATTGTCACCATTGTAGACAACAATACATCGGTGGTTCTCTCTGTTTCTTAACCGCCATACAACCATGATCAGAAAGCAAGTCATGACCAAGAGGGGTAGAAAAGAAAGGAAGAAGAGGACTCTTAACTACTGAATAATTACGTCCACACTCAAACATTCAAAATCAGGGTGCCTACACTTTGCAAACAAACAATCAAGCAGTACGCAGAAGCAAGGTGTCATCAAGAAGACAGCTTCCTGATGGCTTTCACTGTCCCGCCTCATTAACTATACTCACTGCACAGACAGTTCGGTCAAATAACAACAACATTCAGATCACCAGGTTCGATTAGTCGCCACCTGACCCAACGTCTCCAGTCAGCGACTCTATGAGTCGTGAGGTCCCCAGCCCGGTAGGTGAACCCGACCTACAGTGGCCAACCTGTTGATGAACGATTTCGATTCCCTGCACCAGGTCATCATTTGTCCACTTCGCACCTCAGGCCAGTTGGCCGCGACGTCGGCAAGTGATGTTCACCTTGGCAGACAACTTGCATCTGGCATCCTTGGTACATGGACTGGCCATCTAATTCTGAGCAAGTGTAAGGATTGATGTAGAATCTGCCAGCCATACTGTCACGGTCATACGCAGTCTATCGAGGGAACTGTAAACCTGTTGATTCGGGTCAGGACACGACGGAATATTGAAGGTTTACTCAGACAAAACTGGTTCTGTACATACGTGGGTAGCGGTTAGCAAACTATACGATTTCCAACCAAGTGAACTGTGAGCAGGGAATTTAACCGTGAGCAGCTATCAATCGATAATACGGTGGCATAGGCAGTTCATTGAGGCGGTACAAAATGAGCGAAGAGAGGA